>JAQIVF010000132.1:0-33373 GCA_034698365.1 Steganacarus magnus
CATAACTAAAAACATATTTTATTGCTTTTCAAATTTATTAAAATTTGTGTTTATAAAAATAATGAAAATATATTATTATATTATTTATAAAACTAGTTATCATTACTTGGATTTCAAGTTTTCAATGTTAATCCCAAGATTAAAGAAAAAACTGATATTAATCATTTTATTTATTTTTTATGAATAACAGGCTCTTAAAAATGTCTAGAATATTTCTCACTCTAACATTCGGGATTTTTCTAGCCATTGGCAACTCATAATCTAAGAAATAAACTTATGCTAACAAGTTTTATCAAGCGTTTTCTTTAAAAAATTCTTCATAAGTTAGTGAACACATGCGCAGTTATTTTTAATACTGTGATATCGCAGCTAATGGTAATTCATCGGAAGATGACTATTCTAGTCGTTTGGTGTGCTTTACTCAATGACATCGTGCTTCGCTTTTATCGGAAATGTTCTCGTAATAATAGTAGAAATATTTGGAAAGCGATCTGCGCTTAATTTAAGAAAGTTTCTCATAAATTTGGCGATTTCTGATATCTTGTTAGGCGTTTTCTCGGTACCATTTACGTACACCGACTTTATGTTGGGCCGATGGATATTTCCGTACTGGTTATGCCCATTCACTCAATTCATTCTGCTTTTATCTGTGTTTGTAACCTCGTATACACTCACTGTTATCGGCTTCGAAAAGTAAGCTTTTAATTTTTGACAATTGAATAATTAATATTAAAACAATAGAAATAATTCCTGTTTGCGTGAATATATTTATTTTGTTTTTACTAATGTGTTCTGTGCTAATGTATTCCTTATTTATAACTTTAGTTGTAACCATGCTATTTGTGGTCTAAAATTAAACTTAAATGCCTATAGACAGTGCATAGTCAATTTCATATCTAAATATTCGTATTAAAACTTTTTACCAACTAATAATTCTAACATAATTAAACATTCAACAATTATTTTCTTTATAAATTTGGATAAATCTTATATAACATTAAATATTCATTGTTGAAGTAAAAGTAGTTTACTTACAATTGAATGTAACGGCAAAAAAGTGGTTTCATTGTGAAAATATCTTTCATTGCCATTTTAACAATTAATTTAACAATTATTATTAATGCATTGTATTTTACCTTATTTTATAAATGATGAAATTTAGTAATTTTAGTTTAAATAATTTGCGAATTCGAAGATAGTCGTCATAATGAATTGTTTGTATTCTAATTATTTATTAAATGAAATAATTTAAATACTCTTTCAGTGTAAATCTCTTGTTTAAAAGTGTTAAATAATTCGTTCTAATTATTTAAATGCAAATCTTTTATCACGTAAAAGTTTTAAATATTTTTTAGCTCACTTTTAAAAATACGTCTGTCGGTAAGAGCATATCTAAAGAATCGAAATATACAAAACTTTTTACAGTATACCAAAATAATAGAATTTTTTATATTTTGACAAATTAAAACTAACGTAATGCTCTAGGATTTGAGACCCGAACACTTAAGATTTTAAGACTTCCGTCCCATCCTGTTTGAAAAATTTTTGACCCGTCCTCTCCCGTCCTGTGAAATTTTTATTCATTTATTTAATTGCTAAAAATTTTGTAGATAATTATTAGAGCTTCAAAATGACAGCATTTGCTACCATCACACTTTGCTGTAAATTAAGTGCATATAACTTAATTGTAAAATATGCTCTAATTGGATGATAATTAAAGGTGTTCATAGTCTGACTTTTCAAAAACCAAACCAAAAATATTTTTTCAAACCATGAAAAAACTTTGTTTAACTAAACCAACCCAAACCAAACCACGAAAAACCAACAAACCATGAAAAATTTTTTAACAACTTTTCTTTTTATAAAGTAAATTTAAATTGAAAAAATTTAACTTATTTTTAATAATTATTTTCCCAATTAGAGATTTTTAGACATTTTCTGGTTTTTGGGATACATTTAGAATTGTTAAAACCATATCTAAAATGCGAGTAAGACCAAAGTTTAGAAGGGGTCCCAAAAACTCATTGGATTTAAACGACAATTTTTAAACATCCAATCAATTTAACCATTAAAAAAGTTAACGGATTTGTGATTTTATCCATTAGTTTTTGAGTAAACTAAAAACCATTACAAACAATATTTTTAAAAACTCAAACCAATCCATTAAAAAACCATTGGTTTAATCCACGGTTAAACAAAATCATGAACACCTTTAATGAAAATGAACCGTTTTATGCATGTTTATAAATGCTACAGTATTTATTGCTATTTTTAATTTTAAATGCTATAATCCTATTTTTACCATTGTATACGCAATTTTCTAAAAAACAAAAAATAATTATCGTTAAATTCCGACGAGTTTTCGAATGGCCCCCAAAATTTTATTGGTTATTTCCAAATTTTTTTAAATCTTATAAATTTAGATTACATGCAGAAAAAAATAAGTTTCATTATAACGAACTTTTTTATTAAATTTTAAATATGTAAAATAATAAATGCTATTTTGCTAAATTCTTGGAGCAGTTTATAGCGCTATTTTTCATGTGGAATAAATGCTACTTTTTTGGAGCTCTAATAATTATAAAAATATGAAAACAGTTAAAAGTTATAAATAAATCGAGGAAAATATTTTGTTATCTTAGGCCAAACTATTTTATATTATATTGACTAAAAACTGTCAAAATATTGATTTATAATTTTTTATTTTTTGCTCATATTTGATATAAACTTTGATAATTATTAAAGTAATAATTTTTCCAAAATAAATAAAATTTAAAAAATTCAAGTTTAGTAAAATCGCATAAAATTTGATAATTTTTTATATTTGGTTTAAAATTATAGGCCCCTCAAAAACTAAACGAATTTTAAAGATAATTTCCCAATTTTATGTACTATTTTATATTTATTTATTCGTCAAACGACTTGTTTTATGGCAATATGCTCACAAAAAAATTTATAATGACATTTTGTCATAGCTCTAAGAATATTTTTTTATGTAATTTTACAATTTTTGGCCAAAAATTACAGGTGTCTCAAAAACACATCGGATTTAACGGACAATTTTTTAAATCTCGATTTTTCTAGGGTTTTCACACTCAGGCAAGACCCCGTGTAACTATGGTTATAAAACAAGTTCTGCATAAATAAAATTTTATAAACTTTTTTCGGATAGAAACTTGATCTTTCATCAATAAAATACAATCAATTATAGCTTTTCAGGATTTCCAAAATTTATTTTACAATTCTGTCCTGTGCTGGTTATTTAAATCAAAATCCCGTGCCGACTAATCCTGTCAAAAAATACTCAACCCTATCCTATCCCGTACTGTTCTGATAATTTTTCCATGCAATGTAATCCTGTACCAGAGACGGGACATTTTCGGAAATCCGACTTTTTTGTTGTTTATTAAAACTTTCGGAATTTTAAATGGTTGTAATTAATAACTCATAATAAATAAAATTAACCTCATTTAAGTTTCAGAAATCTCCGAAATTATAGTGTTTTCAAAGTTTTCCGAATTATTCCGAATTTTGTCCGAAATTATCAACTTTTAGAAAAGTTATAGTTAAAAACAAGGTGTTTTAGGTATGGTAGAGCACTTTTTAATTTTGCGCAGAAGTTTGAAAACTTATCACAAAATTTTGAAGCCTCAAGGTTATCGATAATTTGAAAATTTTTTAAAAATTTGTCTAATATCAAAATTTTGTCCTTTAAAATAAATGAATTTTCAAAATATACTATAGATTATAGGTTAAAATTGTTCCTAAATGTCTGAAAAATTCCGAATTTATGTCCGAAAAATGTCTATTTTTTGTCCGAATTTCCGAACGAAATTTCACTGTTTTTGTTCCGAAAATGTGGCGTCTCTGTCCTGTACTAATATACAGCAGTAGAAGACGGCCAGCGCTCTGGTTTCCATTATTAATTCCATTCCAGGAGCCAATGCTTTTTTTGAAACCGATTGCTAACAGAAACCATAACTCATGGCTTAAGCCAAGAGTGTTTCAAGGTTTTCACTTGTAGACCGAATGCATCGGATAATTGCGAACACTTAGTATTTTTTGATCAGCAACTTGTTGTGTAGCGTTCATAACGGTTTAATTGAAGGTGAGGTCAGTTTCAATTAGTAGATCACGTTTAGTACTGAACTGCTAATAACTTACAAGCTTTAAATGATCGTAAATTGATTGTAAATATGAAGTGCTCATAATTTGATGAGAGTGACCATCGAGATCAGCGATCAAGTAACACAATTTTTTGCAATCTTGTGGTCTTGAAGGGTGGTTTGAAATGCAGTTGAAGAATGGACACCAGAATAACTAACTTAAACTGAAACGGAAACAAAAACAGACACTTTATTGCTTTGATAGTAATGAAGGCCTTTAAACGTGTAAAGAAAGTCGAGACAAGTCATGGGAGAAATTTGGCGTAGCATTGGAGAAGAACTTCAAAAACGCAAATAAAGTATTCTGGCAAACCAATCGACGTCTACTAAATGGGAAGTCTTCTGTCAAATCAGTCACGGATAAAGACGGAAAGAAGTCTTAACCGACGAAAAGGCGATATTCGAAAGCTGGAAAGAATACTTTAGCAACTTTCTAAACCCAATTCAAGCAGTAATCTGAGAACTGTGTCTGAAACCGTGGAAGAATCATTATTAACCATAGCAGAAGTACAAAAAGCTCTTAGTACTTTAAAACATGGAAAAGCTGCAGGTATTGATGAAATTCGACCCGAAATGCTAAAGGTTTTAACAATCGGAGGCATTAAGTGGATGACTTGAGTCTTCAACATTGCTTGGATAACAGGAGTAGTACCTATGGATTGGCAAACTGGAGTGGTGTTACCTATTCACAAAAAAGTGGATCAGAGAGAGAGAGAGAGTGCAGTAATTACAGGGGCATTACTCTTCTCAGCCTTGCAGGAAATGTCTGTGCAAAGGTACTACATAGCAAGTTATTTGAAGTGTGTGAACCAAAAATTCAAGGAAGCAGTGTGGATTTCGAAGTGGCCGAGGAACAACTGACCAACTGTTCATTCTGCAACAAATCATCGAAAAAACATGGGAGTATGTAAAACAAATCTATATTGCATTTGTAGACTTAGAAAAAGTATACGACCGTATTGAACGAAGTCTTATGTGGAGAACACTCGTGGAGTATGGTGTTAGCTGTCAGCTGATCAGAGCAATTTCTTCCCTATACACCGATAGTAAAAGTTGTGTCAGAATACTTGGACGTAAGTCAAAAACCTTCACTCTAAGCGCTGGTCTCAGACAAGGATGTGTCTTGTCACCACTCCTTTTCATCATCTACATAAACAGGATTTCAAGACGCAGCCTTGGTCAAGAGAGTATCGAACTTGAAGATGTCAAGATAAGCCATCTACTTTTTGCAGATGACTTGGCAATTTTGGCACCTCAGAACGATCTCCAGTACGCGCTAGAAAGATTTACAACTGAGTGTGACTTAGCTTCTATGAAAATCAACACTACGAAGACCGAAACAATAGTGACATCTCGTACTCCTGTGGAATATAGTCCGCTAATAAGTGGAACTCGTCAACATCAGGTGGAGAAGTTTAAGTTCCTCGGGGTAACATTCTCTAGTAACGGGCTGTTGGACACAGAAATTGATGGACGAATTGGTGCAGTTGCCGCAATTATGCGACAACTAAGCAGAGGAGTCCTTTGCTAAACGAGAGCTTAGCATAAAAGCAAAGCTATCCGTTTTCAAATCAATCTTTGTCCCGACACTTACCTATGGTCACGAACTTTGGGTAATGACCGAAAGAATAAGATCGAGGTTACAAGCGACCGAAATGAGATTCCTTCGAAGAGTTGCAGGACTAACCTTAAGAGATAGAATAAGGAGTTCTACAATACAAGAAGGCTTCAACGTCGAGACACCACTTCTCCGTGTAGAGAAATCACAACTACGTTGGCTTTGGTCACTTCCTGAGAATGCCGCCTAATAGATTAGTCCACAAGGTTTTTAACTAGTCAACTGGTCGGTACAAGACCTCGAGGAAGACCTATGACAAGATGGTGCGATCAGGCACTTAAAGGTTATCCCTAAGGAATTTGAACGACATTAGTGCTGCGGTAGAAGATCGGGGCAATTGGAGAACTCTCTGTGGGTTATCCGCGCGACCCTCACGGACAGCGCCCACCAATAGATAGATAGAAGTAAATCGAGACTGAAATGTCATCTGGAATGACAATGCAAAAGTGATCTTATATTGATGTCACCCAAACCGCTGTCAAACTAATGTCAAACTTAATGTTTGTTTTCTGGTTTGTTGTGCGTTGCTTTCAAACACAATCTCGAAATATCAGTTGAAATGGTGTTCGTCAGTAACAGTATTGCGATTTATTGAGTGAGACAACAGAGAGTTAAGCACGTTGTAAGACACGTACTGGAAAGTGTTTAGTCGTTTCGAACCGACGCATGCATTGATTACACGTACAAATCACACCACTTCTCAGTGGACCACTGATGACTGTTAATAAGGATAACGAGTTATTGATTTGTTAGGATACCTATTGATTTGTATTGAGTTGCAATGATTTGCAATCTATAGTCTGAAATCACTTCATTCTTTAAGTCTTCAGCGCAAGAATATCGATAGAAGCGAACATAACTTTTTCGTTATCGTTATCGACTAATTGTTACCATACGATAATCAGACATATGTCTCCGAACATCGGACACAACAGAGATACGAATATTAATGAACACTGGAGGAGAGGCTTAGAATTTAACAAAACATCCGAAAGCATTTAAGAGTTCTCAACCGTAGTGTCATTGCCGGCTGACACTGGTTTTGCGCTGTTATACTTGTGCTCAACAATTAAATTACATGCGTGGCGGTCACAGATTAACTTAAATCCACCTGACAATGCGGTATTCAATGCCGGCTGACAGACATAACTTCGAGCAATAGACTCGATGCGTACGGTTCGAGTGTCACATTCATGCAGTCACACACGAGCTTACGAACAGATAATGGTATGGTTTAAAAGTAAACCGAGTATTGCGTGTCAGCCATTGTCGTAAATTAAATTGTTTAAATAGAATGGTTTATTTCGATCATTTAGTCACTTGTCGTATGACATCGTGATAGTCGATGACGACCGCTAACATTAACACTTAAAACCCAACAACCAAATTATCACTGAATATTTTTAAACATTAAAATATCAAATAAAACACTTAATAGACATAATTACGTAGTGGTGGTTCTTAATATTTAAACTCATTAAAACTTATTTTTTAAGAACCTTTTTTCTTTTAAACTCCTAGAAAGTTATCATTCAATAATATTAAATTAATGTACTGTATATGTTGTATCTTACTTTTTCACAAACTTAATTCTAAAAATTTGTGTTGAAAAGTTCATAAATAATTGATTTTAACTTTTAAACCGAAGTAAAATCTAAACCACCAAAAGATGCTAAAACGTTCAAAAAGTTAACCACTAAACAGTCGATAAAAACCACGGGTTTAACTGAGGTTTAACCGTACTGAACCTTTATATGATTCTTGTTCAACTGCTATATTCATTGAATGCATTATATTCGAAATAGCTTTAATACTATCAGTTCTCTAACATTCTTAAACATTTGATTCAGTTATTTATAATTTTTGCAAAATATTTAGCATTGCTTCTCATCTCATTGAGAGATTCGGTTGATCTGAATTGTGCAGTAGAATATGAGCGCATGTTTTGCCGCGCAATGCTAATCAATCAAACAACTTTCGTAAGATTACTTTAGTGCAACATTTGTGTGGTATTAACTTTCATAACAATGTATTATTTTAATGATTATGTACTCAACAATATTAACCCACAAGAATGCAAACAATTTTCGTGGAAATACAAAGACAAATATAATTTGCTTTATATTATAATTCCGAAAAATATTCCTCTATTAAAATGCTTTGAAATAAAAGCATAATTTCCTTACTAAAAATAATATATTAATTTTTCGCTTTTGTTTTAACATACTTTTAACTATACTTTGCACTAAACAACATATAATTATTTTGCAGAATAAATAATAAAACCATTCTAATAACTGGAAGATTAGGCAGTTTATCTAAAGAATATGAAAATCATTCAAACATATCTAATGACGAAAGCATTCAAATACAGAACAAAACAAACATAGTAACTAAAGTCGAGCCAATTTTTCAACATTTAACACCAAAACTGCTTAATAATTCGGAAAATATTCGTTTGACTAGAGATATTGCCTCTGTTTCAGCTCACGTTATCAGTCACAACATCAGTATTATTTTGAAAAACTTGTTAGACAAATATGACAATTATCAAAGACCTGGAATTAAAGGTAAATTGGAATAATTATTAGTAAAATTGCAAAACAATATATTTCTTAAAGATTTGTTGTTTTGGTATATAATGATTTGCTCGCAAATTTCCTATATTTAGATTTTCCAACGATAATAACCACAAATTTATTAATAAGAAGTATCGGACCTATTTCTGAACTAGACATGGTAATTGTTTTCAATATTCATTCTTTAAGATTTTAAAGATTTAAATGTGTGAAAAATTTAAACAATAGAGTAATATATTAAATTGGAAATTAAGTAATATTTTTTAAGATGCATGTATAGAAAAATAAAACTTTCTGCGTGCTGTTTAACCGTAATTTTCTGAATGGTTTAGTGTTATATGGTTTATCTTTAATTATAAATTCTGCACTCGGTTACTGTTGCTTATTTAATAAGCCTTAAAAAGCTTAAAAATTGGGATTATTCGGATTCTCAAAAGTTTATAGTTTGAGCGTTTACAGTGTTTGGTCTGTAGACAATGATGAAGCCAAAGTAGGAGGTTGGATAAGAATGGGAAAATTTCCTCTCATTAGATTTCATTAAATAGTAAATAAACTGCATGAAAATGATGGCATCCAATTTAGGCCGAACTTCCGACTCAGTTAATAGATTTAGTTTACGAACTAACTTTAAATCTTAATTAAATTTTTGTTAATCAAAGGTTAATGCTTTCCCATGATTGTTTCATCTTAGAAAATCCAGTATTTAAAAAATTATCTCAAATCTGCTTGGTTTTTTATCAGTTACGAATTTCAAAATTTGTTATGTCTAACCATTCACTAAAGTTATAGAGCCTGTAATTTTGCTCAATATGAAGAACATACTAATTTTGTTTAGAAGATAATTGTGAAAAAATTCCATGTTTACAGGAGTATTCTCTGGATTGTTATTTTCGACAGAAATGGTTGGACACAAGATTACAATTTATAGGTCCATCAGAGTTTTTGAGTCTTAACATAAATATGCTCGAAAAAATTTGGAAGGTTTTATATTTTATATTTATATTCTAGTTTTGTTCAAAAAAAGTATTAATAAATTATTTAAATATCATTAAGCCTGACACATATTTTCATACTGGAAAAGGTTCCCATTTACACACAATTACAAGACCTAATAAATTTCTTCGAATTTATCAAAATGGATCGGTTTTATATTCAATGAGGTATGAGAATATTTTAGTATTTTTTGATTACTGCTGAATAGAACAATTGAGCAACGAGTGATTACTTGTATGAGTGAAATATATTTATTTAACCTAAATTATATAGACTAACAGTGAAATCATTATGTCCGATGGATCTTCACGATTTCCCAATGGATAAACAAAGGCATCACTAAATCTATCGCTTCATACTTTGATACTAAATTAAATGAAATTTTTTACTTTCTATAGCTGTCCACTTATATTTGGCAGTTGTGAGTGCACTTTATTCGCAATATTCTTTGAAACACTCACCAGTTTATCATATATAGTGCACTTACAATTGTTTTTTCTTCAGATGGCTATCCAGACGATCAATTAGTATATAGTTGGGAGTCTAATGGTGAACCAGTAAGTATAGTGAGCACCGATGTTTTTTCATTATCGCAATTCGATCTGTTGACCACTCCGTATCGCAACGGAACTGTCATTTTTCAAAGGGGTAAGCGTTCACTGCTAATTGTTTTAAGTGTTACACTCTATTGTGGACATAATTGAAGGAAACTATTCGATGTTACAAGTCAATTTCAATCTCAGACGCCATGTCGGATATTTTCTCATTCAAATATACGTGCCGTGCACTTTAATTGTTATTCTCTCTTGGGTCTCATTTTGGATTAATAGGTATTCAATTCAAATCTATTGAAGTCGATTATTCATTTATTATTTATTTATTTGTTTAGAGAAGCAACATCAGGTAATTTTACTGTTTTATATTTTAGCTTACATGTTATAAATCATATGCTTTTAATTAAAATCTTCTGCTTCTGATTATGGAATCAGATCGCGTAGGACTCGGTAAGTAATTATTTATTCCATAATTACTATCCAATTATAAAATACGTTTAAATTTTGATTTATTAACTTTTATAAAACAATAATAACAATATTTCAAATAAAATTTAAGGAAATCATTGAATTCACTTTTGTTTTTCAAAATACAATTGAAATTAAAATATTTAATTACTAAATAATCGTCTTAAATATTACCCTATAATTAGTTGGTTTTAAATATAATTTTTAAAATGTTTTTGTTTTCTATTCAAAAAATCAAAAAGTTTTCTCTAAAGCTCTATCTGTAAAATCATAAAAGGTGTACATATGATGGATTAGACATCGCCTTAAGTTTGTCACTCACAAAATTAACATATATAGTATCTTGAAATTTAAAAGAAAAAGATCGTTAAAATGAGAATGAACGCAACAATTAGCTCATTTATATTTAAATTTCATTTTAATGATATGCGTACTGTTAACACGATTACATTTATTAAAAAATAATCTTTAAGCTAATTTGCGTGGATATTACGGTACAAATTAAAATTCTGTATTATACTCATATAATTGAGTTATTGTATCATAATTTATTAAATTTTCCGGGTATCTATCTTTTCTTAGAGTTGTCAAAAGTAAAAAAGTGAACCTTTAAAATGAATGATATATCGATTTTTGTCAAAAACTTGTACTTAAAACTTTTTCATTAGGTGTTACTGCTGTTCTTACGTTATCAACTTTTGGCTTGGATTCTCGCGTTGATTTACCTCGAGTCAGGTACAGGTACTTTACAGCGCAATAAAAAACACTGTATCTTTAATTTGTTCAAATTAATTATTTGTTAATGTTTTAACACAAATCACGCTTACATAATGATTGTTTTTTTAAAGTTACGCGACAGCACTCGATTGGTTCACAATAATGTGCTTCTTATTTGTAGTGTTCACACTATTAGAGTTCGCAGGCGTTCATTACTTTACTAAAGTGGGCACTGGTAAGAAAAAAACAAAGTATTACCATTGAAACGCATACAAAAATGGAATTCGTGTCTAATTTGCTGTTAAGGTGAGGTTGGAATGATTGAAATTGACGAAGACTGGGCACATCAAAAGAGAGATAGAGATAATGAGGATAGAGATCCATTGCACATAATAGCGCCTCCAAAGGCGTATCAAAGCGGCGAAAAAAAGGTAATAAAATGAATTTTGCATCACATGTGCACATATTTCTTTGTTAATTCGCATTAAATGTGAAAAACTAAATTATAAGAAATAGTATTGCGTGCTAAGTGAGCACATGCACCATAACTAACAGTTATTAAGTAACGATATTCCCTATTCAAACAGTTATGAAAATTTGTTTGATATTCACTGCTGTGAATGACTCCGCAAACAATGAAAGGAATTGAATAACCTTTTGATGAAAGGATTAAATGAAACAAAAGTATCCACAAATATCATGCGAAATGATTAAATTTTATTTATTATGCTATGCTTTAGATTATAAGGGATAATAAGTATGATAATAAGTTCAACACACAATAGTATCATAAATAATAAAAGGTGTTTACGTTCATTTAACTCCTTTAATTCACTGTACTGTTAATATACTTGCACTGGAAGTTAATAATAATAAATAAAATATACAATACGGTCTGTTGTTCGATCAATATCCTCAGATTTCTACGTCGGTGTTAGGGATGCTTAGATAACTATATTAGATCACTCATTTTTAACTGTAGACATTGGTTAGCACATGAATTTGATGTGATTGTCTGCATGCTTATGCTTAATTTTAATAATTTATAACTTATAAATTATAAGTGGGTAGAGATACTAATGGTATGACATCAATTTTTAGCGTTTGAGCTAATATCAGTAATATCAGCGCCCACTCTTAAATATCTCTGAACATTCTTTGCTTGATCACTCTTTTCATGCTACACAATTTGTTTGTTTGTTCAAAATTAGAAGCTCATATTTCGCATTGTTGTGTTATAAAATATTGTATTGAATACTTATTTTGAGTTATTTACAGCATAATAATAAATAATGGCAAATTTTCGTTATTCCTTTAAAAGCAAATTTAGATCTTAGTCAGAGACCGGATATTTGGCTCATACATTATGCACACAAATTAAAATAGTATCCAAATACAAATAGTGTTAGTATTTTCATTCTTATTTAATTATTTGAGATACGCTTAAATTTATGGTTTAATTATTTTATATTAGAGTCAAGCGATTGAGTAAATTACACTATAATTTACGGAAATTCACTTTCTCTTACAGTATTAGTTAGTTTCGTTTATAAAAGTTTCTGATTTTTCTTTATGGGATTAATATCGCACAGAAAAAGGTTTATTACTTGATAGCCGAGTTGTAAACGTAAGCACTTATTCTTTATATGGGATATTTAAAAATGATTATCCACACTAAAATCCATTACATCAGCTCAATATAAATTTAGTATTTAGTTTTATTAAAAACACCAATTCTTTAAAGTACAAATAATCATCACAAACAATGTGTTTATGTAATATTATAAGAAATAATTACGTTATAAGATTAAATTTATTGATGTTAAACACTTTTATACAACAAATTTTTGCTTTGAACGTTTTACTAGCTTTATAGCGTTATACTGTATTAAGCAGTATGTGTTAGAGTTCTACAGTATGGTCACTCTAGGATTGTTTTTAGATTTGTTCCAAATATTAGGGGCGCAATCAAACTCATAGAACTTAACCAATAATTTTTGTGATCAATTTTTTCAAATTTTTAATAATATATTGTTTAATAAGGGGGAATGGGATGCCAGGTTTCTAGAATAGTTAATGATTATGGATTTGAAAATCGTTAACTAACGATTCAATTTAAGTTAAGAATTTCATTAATCGAAACATACTACAGTTTTTATTTATGTTAGCAATTGTTATAAAATTCACTAAAATTTTTTAAACGATTCTAACGTATTCAACGATTTTGCATATAACTAACTATTTAGAATATACCTAACGATTTTAAGTTAAAATACTAAAGAAAAGAAAATTATTGGTTAAATTTTACCTATTTATTGTTAAACTAGCTAAATATTTTATATTAGACACAATATTTAATAAAAATTATGAAATTTCTTGATAAATTTGTGTGTTAAATTCATTTACATACGACTAAAATAATCTTACTAAGAAATTAGGTAGAAAATCTGTCCTGTAGTTCTGTGTAAGTCGAGATCTTTCGTATGTCTTTTCTCCTTTGATTAAATATTATCGAGTATTTGTTAAATATAAGTTAACTTTAGCATAATTCATTTAAAATTTCTAACGATTTTTTCTAACGAATTTTGTACATTTTCCTAACGATTGATAAACGAATTCGCACCCGTTTTTCTAACGATTTTAAAATCCCTATTAATGATACAATTGTAATACTGTAGTTGATTGTTTATAGTGTGCACACACGTATAAATCGCTATAATTGCACGTGTTATGGCGTGCTTTTAGACACGCGGGTATCTAGTATTAATAATACAGTGGTTAGTGTCTGTATTCGGTTGATATTATATTTTATAAATTATAATATACACGGGATTTCAAACGAAGATTTCATATTAGAATATTTAGACATTGTTGTGTAATTTTGTGATTAATTAGGCATTCAAATTTAATTAATTAGTAGAGCTCATCAGTATTCTTTAAAAGTGACAAGAATTACTTACAACTTTTCATATCTTTTTAAAATATGGTTGAACGTAGTTTTGATTACCAATAGTAAGTTAACTTAGTGTTGAAGCGAGTTTTGAATAGTTTTTTGTTCTATCAATGAAATATATAATTATCTCATAATATTGTTAACTTTTGATGATTACATTAAAATTGAGACACAAACGTGTCTAAATATTCATAACGTATTATTATTTATGAAAAGCTTTTAAAATAACACAATTTTTAAGTATTAGTTTTTTAAATTTGAGCAAAAATCACAAATTATTTTATATTTTTTTCTTCATTAGTAAAAATTTTATCAATTATTATAATTATTACTGTAAAGTAAAAATATACTGTTTTATAACGCATTTTCAACAATTTTTAATTTTAGGGTTTTAGGGTTTCAACAAATTTCGATTATAATTGACTTCTTTTTTAAATTAAAAATTTGATGAATAGTTTGCATAAATGCGAAAAATGAGGGAAATTTTCTCAAAGGAAAGCTAAGTTTTCTAAACATTATTGGGTGAATAAATAAACTGAAAGCATCATTAAAAAAATGCCGATACTGAATATAAAGAGGATTTTTTATGATATTTAATTTTATATTAGAGTCACTCTGAATTAAAAAAAACAATTTTTCGAACTTTCGTTATAAATTCATAATAAAAAAATATTACTGGCATTTAGTTAGTCAAACAATGAGTCTTAAAACTTCAATTGTAAATAAGAGAAAAAAATGTGTCCAAAATATATCAGTACAGCTTTTGACATGAATTCACATTACTTTATTTTTCCAACAAATCAAAACGCTTTTGCAAAATGTTGGCCCAAAGCGTTTTCAGTTTCAGTATTGAATACAGCATTAGTTATTAAACTTCAACTCAGAAACAATGACGCAAACTATCAATAAGTTTTGAGTCAATATTGAAACAACTTTTTTTTAAAAAGTTTTATTTTTCAATAGAGAGAGGGAAAGTAGAATAGGAGAGAAACATTTTAAATACAAAAGCGAAATAAATAAATAAATAAAAAGTATTTCATTTTTTTCTGTACATAAGAGTTAACATTTATAAATAAAGTGGTAATAAAAAATTAATTAAATAATTATTTGCTCTCAAATTATTTCCTTTTAAATAAATAACAAATAAATCTTCTATAAAATAAATATGAAACACTCTAAACTTTTTTTATAAATACAGATATTAAATTAATTTGTTTTTTTGCACTTAAATTTAATTATCAATTAGTATTAGTGGTTGATGTGATTGTTGGCAATTGCGGCGCAAAACTGTCTCTCCAACACCTGCTCGAAACTTTTCTGACACTCGCACACCTTTTTCAGTGATTCGCGCGCTTTATATTCGCAGTTGTGGCCAATGTTTTCCTTATTTTCGCCGCAAAACTCTGTTCGCTTATTGAGTTTATTAGCGCGCGATCTGTGTGTTCCGCGAAACGGTTTCAAACACTTCATAACGTCGTTGATTGGTGTCTGCGTTTGATAATAATCGCTGGAATATTTGCGCACCACATTTGCCAACAAATCCATTCGATCGCGTTTAAAGTTATCGTTACGAAACTGGTGACAATCGTTATCTAACGACAACTGTTCGCACGCAACGCGATTCGAGCTCTTATTGCGTTTCGGACTCACTTTCGAGAAGCCGTATAAATTCAATTGACGAACGAATGAACTGATGTTTCGCGTCTTGAACGACAAATTGTCGGACAAGTATTCGCTCTTAAACGCGCGATAATTGATGATAATTGAGTCGCCAGTTGGTGACCACTTGATTGCGTCGGTTTGGCACTCATTCACGATTTGCCACAATTTGTGCGGAAATCGTTGCTTATTTGAGCGCCAATTCGAGCCACAATTACGAGCATTGAGCGCCAACTCGTCGTCCAAATCGTAATCAAATTGAATGAGTGTTTGCGAGTGACTGTCATAGCGATGGTAATCGATGTCCGCTGTCATCACATCTCCATCTCCGATGTGTTGCGCAATCATGAGCTCGAGTTCACTCGCGTCCACAACTAGTTTTTGCGAGTTTCGCTCATCGGTGTTGTGATCGCAAGTCTGGTATTGCAATGAAGTCACGCAATCGTAATCACCGTTAATTGTGTCGTAATGTGTTTGATAATCATCGCTGAGTGACATCAATGGTGGCGGAGATTCTTCGAACATCTCTATCGTCCAAATCGTTTTCTCGTTTCGCCACCGATTCAATGGTTGGATCTCAATGAATGGACTGAAATTGTTTGATGCCTCCATTTGTTTGATTAATTATCAGTTTATTTAGTTAACAATTGCGATCAGTTATCGATTTGATTGAATGTTAATCACGTCTCACACCAGTAATATATGGCTTACAACACTTATAACACACATTATGCACGCATAATACACTTATAATACACTCAAATATACTGTAATCGATATTTAAATTTGAAATGTTATGAAATGAAATGTTCGATTCATTTTGATTGGATGTGTGATCACAGCTTTAAATCATAGACTAATCTCTAACTTACAGTGTGATGAATGAATGAATGAATTTTTTTATCCATATATGGTAATCATTTAAAGTTACGCTCACTTAATTTTTACTGAATTTTATTAATCAATTTGATTTTAAATAGCGATTTGATATAGATTTCAAACATTTCACTGTAATATTAATGATTGCGTTAATGATTGTCTAACATTGTAGAGCATATGAGCACTAGTAGTGTCTTATTAATGTGATGTGCTGTCATGTACAGTACAGTGCTATATACGAAGCTATTGTGGTTAAACACATCATATTATCACTAAATATAGCATATTGTGTTAGTGTTAGTGTTAGTAGTTATCACTCGGTTAGGTCTTAGTAATTGTCTCGAACCCATCATTAATGCGAGCGTTCAACTATTCTCCAAATATTATATGAGCACAAAAATCGTGACAGAATTAATCTCAACTTAAAAGTGCAGATCAACTAATTTTTTAGCTCACTTTTTTTAAAAAAGTAGAGCTTATGGTTTTGACACTGTCCGTCCGTCCGTCTGTCTGTCTGTGTGTCCGCAGTCCTCTTAAGTCGAAGAAGTCTACCTTTTACAAGATATATCTTAATACTTTGTAACATACAATAGACAAATTAATAGTCTGATTATTTCTCACGTTATAAAATTACTATGAGTAACAATGTGCTAAAGTAACAATTACTAAAAAGCTTTTAACATTAACCTAACAATACTTATGAAAGTGAGCTTTCTATGAATGTGTCGTTCTTGTTTTTAATTCTCATTGATTTAATCGTTTTTTTGTCATTGTTTTAAAAAACCGGTCACAAAAATTTTTACTGTGAGGAACCTGAGCATCGAAATATTTTTATAAGAATCAATATAATCTGAAAGTGTTAGAAGTTCTCTGCCTTTTATTAATAAATTAAATTGAAGACAAACTTGAAACTTTTTTGTAAATTATTTTATTAAAATTTACTTCAGAGAGAGTTTGTTTATACGCTACGCATCAAATGAGAGTGTGATTAACAAGCGTTGAGCTCAGGTGTAGTTTAACAAATCTTACGCATACTTAAAATTCAGATATTCAGCGAACGGATTAAACTTTTAATTAAAATGTAGAATAAATCTATGTTTAATAGTAAAATAAGCAATCGAGTTAAGTTGCAAAATATTTTAAATTTATTAATTTGATATTATTAAATACAGTTGGGATCGATATCATCAGCGTTGCATTACAATCGATCACATCTGCCATTCTGTCCGAAACACAAATGCTTCCCACGAACGCATTATAATGAATATATATCAACCACTAATGATAAGTATTCGATGCCAATCGACAATTACTTGAGCACACAAATCGCAACAATTAGATACAGCGAACCAATCAATGAAATGGATTGCGCTTTGGATGACGATGACAATTACGAAGACTTGGACGACGATAATGACTCGCAATACGAAACCCAATTTAATGATAGCTTCGCTCAAAACGGTGAACGCTATTCACAGGAAGTACCAAATTGTTGCTTACAATTCTGGTATTGTCTTACTGTTAGCGAACGCTATAAGGAACAGATGAAGAGAAGACGTATTAGAGGTCAGGGAGCAGTTAATAGTGTGTCGCTTATCGACAAGACTAGTCGTATTTTATTTCCATTTGTGTTCATTTTGTTAAATATATTCTATTGGGGCTTTTATATCATGGAAAGGAACAGCGAGTTTAAAATGTGGCAAAAAGATATCAATAATTTAAATTAAAATATTATTCATTTTTAATTTTGTGTAAAAATATAACTATGAATATCATATGTAAACGGTACTCATATTTATTATTTACGAAAATATTTTTCAATTATTAAAGTTTTGTCCAAAGAGTCGCAATCTATTCAATATAGAAGAGTTTTAAAAAAATACAGTTCTAGATAATATTATAACATTTATTATAATATAGTATATTCACTGATCTATACATTTTTTAGTTAAACATTATGTTGTGAAGCCCTAATAATCTAACATTTGAAAACTGGATCATTATTTAAAATTAAAATAGCAAACGAGCAAAAACAGCGGGCATATCATTAAAATTAACCAAATATACTAATTAGAGTAAGCAAAAAACATCCACATTTATTTGGTAAAAAAATAAAGCTTAGGGCACTATTAATACAGTGATCGTAATCAGTTTAGTTTACTGTTCAGTTTTTTTATCCCCAAATTTTTCTAATTTAATTGACTTTTTTTAATACTCTTCAGTTTAACTATGGGTAAATTAAAACTATTTATAAGGAAAGAGAGGAAAAAACAATGAAGTTATTAAATGATTTTTTTGAAATTACTTTTGTTTAATGTTTATGTTAGATTTAGGTATTTATAAAAGTAAAAACTTTACCAATCATTTAGAAAAAAATGCACTTAAATGTAACATTTAGATCTCATAGATCTGTCTAAGAATCACTGAGGATTTTGAAAATCTTTTAAACTCATTTAAGATAAAATATGATCTATTCTTAATATAATTCCTTTAAAGTCTTGAGTAAAAAACTATTGTACATGTATTTATGAGTCGATGCATAAAAGTTTACAAATTTTATATTCTTATTTTGATCTCCCTTTACATTTATTCTATTAATGTATAAATAAGATATTTCAGAATCAGATAAAAAGTAAATTATATTTTCTTTTTCTTTGTTGAGTGACTCTTTGGAAAACTACTTCAACTATTATAGCTAACACTAATTATTTGCGGTATTATTACTATTATCTCAAAGAAACAAACTCTACTAAGAAGTACACGTCCGTACAAAATAAAATCTAAGTGAACACAGCGTTAGTTAGTAGAAATGCTATTATAAATGCTATTACAACAAACTGATAGAGCAGTGAGTGCGCCGTTAACTTTTCTTTATTAAATTCGCATATATGCGCACTAAAATAATATAGAAATCTAAGGATTAAAACACAAAAGGATAACCAAAGGATTAACTTATTTCTGGTTTATTTTATCAAAAAATTTGTAGAAAATTAGATCTGCGCTGTTTCATTGTTTTGATTTTAAAACAATAGCAGACAAAACTATTGAATACGTAGTTGCAATAAACTTGATGTATGTTATATAACGCTAAAACTACTGATATACTTGAGTGAATACAACGCTCACTTAGATTTTAGTTGGTACGGACGGTATGGTATATAAGAGATTATTTATAAATTTATAAATGTATCCGTTGATATTTATCATTTTTTTACTTCATTGATAATGCGATCCTAATGATATCTAGACTAAAGAGATAATCTTTCACAAGCAAATTATTTGCTAAGTTATATCAATATATGGATTGATGATGCGATCACAAGATTTCTTTCATAGGTTAAAGAAGTATTGTGTATTTAGCAATATTTGTCAGTAAACTGTTATATCAATTTCAAGTATCTTACGTTAGGCTGCAAATCCTATCTATAAGCTTATATATATCTTATATATAATATGATATCCAATATTCGTCAGTCTATAGTCTAGTTATGAGAAGGAAAAAAATTATTGCTTACTATAGACTATTATAGAAAATAAATGGATTTTAATATTAATGTTTTTAGATTAAATTTGATAAATTTATTTTATTGAATGTTATATGATATTATGTTATCTACAATCAATAAGACTGTAATTTACTAAATATTCAAAGTAAAACACTTGTCAATATCTATTTGCTGTTATTTCGAAAGTTATTTTCAAAATAGTTATTAACGCTTATTTGCACAATCAAGTAATTTTAACGTATAATTTTGGAGTGGAAAAAGAAATCTTGTAAATAAACTTAATCCCAGTTTTAATCTCTCGTATTGAAGAATACTGTTTGGATACACTTGTTCTGTGCGCTTATGCGAGCTCTAAGATGCAACATCAGTTCTATCGGACAAAATATTTGTTTAAAAAAGTGCCACTAAGCAAAAATGTTTGAAAACCACTGCTATAATATATTATGGCATTTAAAATTTAATTATTAAATGAATTAATATGGCTTTACACGAGCAAAACGTAACCCTTGACAGTTCTCTATACCATATTCTCTAATTTTCCGATAACTTTCCATTTTTCACATAAAATGCGTTCACATTATGTGCATATTTATGAACATCAACACAGAAAACAATGTAAATTTGGTATTGTATTAGTATAGCATATTTTTTTATCTATTAAATTTTGAATAACAATTTATTCTTGCGAATTGCAAATACTTAACTTTACTCATGCAAATCATTTAATATAGATTTTAAGCAAACACATCAGTGCAGCTGAAAGTCTTCGCATCAAAGATTTAATAACATTATATAAACTGTTGTTAAAATTTTTTGATTCATAAAATCTATATACTCTTATAACATTTTAAATTGATTTCATTACCATTGTTTAAAAATATACTTTCAGCACTTTTTCGAGTTTTTAAATTTAAAATTGAGAATTTTTTATGGGTATTTGTAGGTATATAACAAAGAGTGAATGAGAAAACATGAAATGCTAGTCTCCAGCTATTACTTACAAACAAAATAATAGGTCACACCCATTTTTTACATATCTTGTTAGTATGTAATAGCCGGAGACGAGCATTTCATGTTTTCTCATTCACTCTTTGGTATATAACTTTTAAGTAAAAATAAATCTTTTAAAACATAGTTACTCAGAAGGAGATATTGATAGGGTCTGCCCCTAGAAAAATTGTCTTCAAAATCTGATTAGTTTTGAGACTCCTGTAATAATTGGCCAAAATGTGAAAAAAGTGTGACATAAATCAGTTTTTTGACCCCAACAAGAATTTTGATAATTTATATAACAGGCCCTAGAAGTTTAGACTCTATGTAACTATGATTATAATTTATAAAAATCAAACGGGCTGTTCAATGGTTTACGTCAATCTAGGCTGTGTTTGCAGTTAATTATAGGCCAAACTATGTCTGTCACCTCAAAACCAATCATCTCAAAACGCTTTATTAATAAAATAATTCGTGATCACTTTATTGATATAAAAATTCACTTTCATTATTTTCGTTCGCAACATAGACTTAATATAAAAACTTCATTATAAAAAGTTTCTATCGACAGTTAAATTGAGATTAAAAAGAGTCAAAGCCGAACTTTTATTGTCAAGTAAAAATCAACATATTATATTAAAAGATTAAGTTACTATTATGTACATTGCTTTCTTAAGTTAAATAAAAGTTAGTGAAACATTATTATAGTTTAAACATTAAAGTCTAGAATGACTTTTACAAAAGTATAAAATTACTAAACTATGAGACGAAAACTCTATCATAGTTAGTTTAAAATTCTAGTGAGTTTGCATTATAGATACTCAAAATTCTATCTGTCAAATCTTATTGGGTTTAAACGACAATTTTTTCACTTTTGTCAAAAATGAAGTAACTTAGTTCTTAAAGACGACAATTTTCCAGAATTACATTTTTCAAGAGGGCTCAGACCTGGACCAGACTCCCACTGTGTAACTATGGTCATAAATAATGTACAGTTACGCGTGAAAGGAATAATACGAATGTATCAAAATAAAACATTCAGTCGGATCGGGCTTTAAATTTTTAAAATAAATGTTATCTCATAAATTTTTTGGTTAGTCTGTATTTAAGTTATACTAATCTTAATTTTAGCCAAAACTTGCTTTCACTTAACATCAAATACTGTTATATTTTTAGTGATTTAATAAGTTTTAAAATTTTTTAATGAATTAAAGTTTTGAGCTAACTTTGAGCTAACAAAGAGCTATTAGACTTGGGTTGTCCGTCCGTCTGTCTGTCTGTATATTAGCAGTTCTTTATGATAATGAATGTGCCACAAGTGTTCACGTAAGTTAAAACAATGTTAATATAGGAAGAACACAGTGTTAGAAAAAACGAATGCTTTATACCAGAGGTTTTCTAACTATGGGTCGCGACCCAAAACAGGGCCGTAATAAAAAATTTTTGGGTCGCATTTATTGAGAATTAATATTACTTTTTGGTCGATATACAAATTAGGAAGATTTATTACGGAATTTAACTAAGCCTAATAATCCGTATCAATTATTTTTATTCCTTTGACTACTTTTATTTTAAAATAAACATGAAACTCAATATTTCATACTAAAATACATTTTAGTTAGAAATTACCAATGAATTCAAAAGTTACTTATATTATCCATAAAACACAAAACCTGTCTGTTTTTTAAAAGTAGGGTCGCGAACAAATTATTTGTTAAAAAAGGGTCGCGAACCAAAAAAGTTTGAAAACCACTGTATTAGATATCACTCACATTAATCCACAGGATAACGAGAGTTAGTTCGTGACAAGTTGCTAATAATCTTACGAACAGAGTGTGTTGCTTTCCGTTTCATCATATCTTCAGTATCACTTGAGCAGTCACTTTGATTCTGATTTGAAGTGTCGAGAGTTGAATAAACACTGTCGAAGAAAAGTAAAATTTTCCAGAATCTCTTTTGATTGGGAAGTGGACAACAATTCTAGCAGAACTGAATGCAGAACTAATGTGCATTCAAAGTCGAGTATTCATATCAAAAAATAATTGAAAATAATTATTTATATAAATATCAGTATAATATCACTGATAACTAGTATACTTTGGTACTAATAGACAACATAAGAAAATTTTAGAAAATCATTTCTTAGGCATACATGAGACCCTATAATATTATTTTGCCCCCTTTTGAGATAAACAATTTGTATAATATAAATCATTTATTTTAAGTATTTCATCCAAAGCGCCGCTCTTTCAATAGTTTCTTTTTTTGTAAGATCAGTGTTTAACTAAAAGTTATTAACACTGCCTATACTGTATAGGCTATGCATATACTCACACTTATGCATTGCGTGACGGGAACACAGACAAAATATAACAAATTTAAATTTTATATAGAATGTTTTAATTCGATTATTTGTTAGATAATCTGAAGCAAATATTTATGAGACTTTGCAAACTTTTAGGTTCTAAAATGACTGAGTTTACGACAGAAGTTAGGAATAGCTTATTTTAAGTACAGAGGAGAAAATTTTAAAACTTTTCAAATAATTTTTGTTGCAAATTTAGTAATTATGAATTTGCAAAGTATGCGATGAATATTGTAATGAAATGACAGCTCGACTACTTTATTTTATGTTAAATTATTAGTTCACTTTATATATAAAAGCGAGCTTATGGACTCAACAATGGATTCCGTCTGACTCTCTTCCGTGTTCGCACTTTTCTTAAGGTCAAGAAGTCTATGCTATATCTTAATACTTTATAACATAATTTCATAATACGTTAAAATTTAATAGTATGTTTAGATGTCACGTCTTAAAATGCTAACAATGCTGATTATTTAAAATGTAAATAAGTGAGCTCTATTATAATTGTTACGGTCTTGTTTTCAATATAGTTTTGATTAAAATTAATTGCCTCTTTATATTTCATTTTAGTGTTAAAACTTTTATACAATAATTCATAATTTATTCACAATTAAAATAAAGTTCATTTGAAGAATAAGTGAATTCATATTAATTAACAATAATTAATGAGTTCATTCACTTTATATACTTCCTGTGATTTTCAGAGAATGTAAGTGATGTGATGTGCATTTAAATTCTTTATGCATTTAATTACATTACCTTCAAAAATGCAATATATTTGTAAAGTATTGCAATGGAATTGAAAGCATTTGATTGTTTCTAGTGGTCATTATTGGCAGGCGTAACGTCAAGTCTAAATTCATTTTTGGGATCGATTACTCGACTTAAGCACTGCCCACTGTGTTGCAAAAACGATATAAATTTTTAATACTCAACAATTTAAACAATATATAAAATTACACTTTCGGGATAATAATGGCATTTGCAGACGCGATAAACCAGATTTATTTCAATGTACAAGAATATTGTAAGCTTATAGGAATTCTTTATTTAGAAGTCACGTTTCATAGTTTAAACTACGCGAACAGAATATTGGTTTAACGGCGATAAACCCTTGATTGACTAAATATATTGTGTAGTTTTCTCAGTTTCCAAATGCGATCCAACATATAAACGGAAAGCGCTAACACTATATTACTTGTTGGTTCGATGTTCCAGTACTGATCTGGTGCTATATTAAACATGCTCGTGTCTGTGCAAGTGTTACGAATGTCCGAGTGTGACAATTCATTACATATGTCTAAAAAATGAAGCCAATCAATGTTTACACAATCAATATATCGAGTTTGACAAATGCGTTCGATTGTGACTCGAATCCCAACACGTCTCCAATACTGGTCACATACTAAGTGCGTGTAAATCAATAAAAATTTCAATCGCTAGACTTAGATTATTAAATAAATAATATTTCTTAAATCTAAAATCGGTGTTTTATAAGATTCACTATTTTTCAAAATTGACATAAGGTTAATTAAATTTTTTTTTCAAATGTAAAAAAACCTAAATTTAAAATGATATATCGTAATGTAATTTTAAAGAAAGTTTATGAGCTTTTAATTGGATTTGATTGGATTATACTATAAGTTCATTTAAAATTATACTGTAAACATTCACGAATTTTATGACACAAATTTGAATTGCGATACAGTTATTCAAACAGTACAGTATTTCATACATATTTAAAAAGTAATCTCTAACTTGAATTGGAAAAGTTCACAAAATATGCTGAACTGGCAGTAAAAAGAGAAGAGCAGAGTATATCAAAATGTTTTTTAAAATGCTTTAGTTGAGTCAACATTGACTCGCGTATCGCGCTATGCGTTCACTGCGTACACTGCTAATGCAGCTTCTGTTCGAGTGTGTCTGAATTGAAGCTGTTGTCATTCTTTGGCGTTATGAATATGTTTGATTTCTCGCTGAGCTGTCAAAACATTTAAACCAAATAGTATTTAAATGAATAGAAGAAATAAAATTTTGAAACAAGTAAGCCTTAAAATGGGCTCTCATATATTTATCTAATGTTGTCAACTCTGCCATAAATTAAGAAAAGTTAAATATACCTAAAAGAGCGTGAGAATGAGAAATAGCAAATATTTTTTATTTAGCATAATATGAATTATAACGCAATACCGTAGAGAGTATTTACATTTATCAATCAGGTTAATGTGAGCATATTTTCGACATTACTAGTAAACTTGCGAGTAATTTTTATTTACGTTAATAATAATTTGAAATTCAAATCATACTAATAAATTTATTATGATTTTTTATTAATGAAATTAAAAATGAGTAAAGAAAATTATAATTATTTTTAGGGCCAATTTTAAAGCTTAAGCTTATAATAAGTTATTTACAATCAATAATAATAGAGCGATGAAAAACAAACCTCTAATTTGGTTAAATCCAAAATTTTAAGTAAAAAGAAACAGAATTTAAATTTTGTACAATAAATCGCATGAAAAATGAATTAAAGCTGAACTACACGTGAATATACGAACTATACTTTAAATATACGAACAACAAATTAAGAGTACAAGTGGTAAAGCTGTGCATTTAATGAATGAAAGTCTAATTGGTGCACATGCTCTCATTGTGGTTTGATTTTTCCATTGTTAATAAGTTTTACTTTTTTGTTTTTAATTCTAAACAACATGCCGATAGTTTCAATCCACTTCTTCGATAAGAACACTCGTTGGTTTTGAGTTGGTTGGCGCGATAAAGTCGTTCAAATCTTCTATAACTGTTGGATTGGAATGCTGTCGCGTATTATTTGTTTGAGCAGCTGCGCGATGAGAGGCAGCGGCAATCATTTGCTAAATTTATTTTTAATGAGACCATATAATTCAAAAAATTAGATTTCAAACTCATAACACTCTCACCTCAAATCTGCTTTTCTGATTGTATAAGTTCTTTAATTCCGATTGCACTTTAATAAGTTTCGTTTGTGTGGTAACATCATTAGCGTTCTAAAAATTAATCATTTCATTAAATGAAGTACAGTGATATATGTAAAAATAAATTTACCGATGATTGTATTTGATCGTGTTCTTTCTGACAAGTGGTTATTCCGTTAGTGATAATATGTTTAACGCGTTCTAAAAGTGTTTTGTCATCTATAGATTTGTTCATCTCTTTTAAATACAATGCGATATTTTCGACAGTCATCACATTATAGCCCGGCAAACCTGTCTGTTTCTTGGCTTGTTGTTGCTGCTGCTGCTGAAGGAGGTGTTGTTGTTGCTGCCTTTGTTGCTGCTGTTGTCTCAATTGGGCATTCACTAAGTTGGCATATATTTGCGCCGCATTAAGATTTGCTCCATAAATATTTGCAAATTGCGCGGCATTAATATTAATATTTGGAAATTGTTGCTGAAACTGAGCGTGTTGTTGCTGCTGCTGCTGTTGTTGATACTGTGCCTGTTGTTGTTGCTGCTGCAAAAAGAGCTCACGTTGTCTTTGCAAAGCCGCTTCCTGTTGCTCTCTGAGGAAAACTTCATCCTTTTCGTCCTCATATTCTTTCCAAGCAGTTTGTCTCTCATCTTCAGTGAGATCTTCTTCGGGTTTACTTTCCAATAAAGAATCGTGTTCATGATATGTGACTATAAAATCTTTGTGCCTAATAAGCAATTCAGCTAAAAGTCTATCCTTCGGCAAAATAGGTGTGGGTCTGTTAGTTCGTCTGTCGGGATCGAACGCATACATCTCTGACAAATCTTGGGCTTTAAAATGACGCTGAATTTGTTGCTCGTCGACAACTCTACACGCTAGCGATTGCTTAATAATCTGTCGATCATAGATCTTTTCTTCCATCGTTCCCTGAGCCAAAAAACGATAGATATAAACAGGCTTTTTTTGCCCGAAACGATATATCCTGAATATAGCCTGAACGTCATGCGTTGGATTCCAAGAGGCATCAAATATGATGCAACGATTAGCGCCGACAAGATTAATGCCAAGTCCACCAGCTTTGGTAGACAATAGGAAGAGTCGCGCGCGATAATTACTCTCATCGTTGAATATATCGATCCACGCTTTTCTGTAATCAGTACCCGTTGATCCGTCGATCCGAAAATAGTCTCTATTCTTGACCCAAGTATTTGTGAGATCGTTCTGTTCTGTAGTCAAGTCAATTTCAATTGTCTTACTTCGCGCTTCTTCTGCCTTCATTTTTAATAAATCTTCGAGGAGATCAAGTGTGTCTAAACTTTGCGTAAACAATAATAATTTGTCACCCATTTTTTCACATTCCTCTAATATCGAAAATAATATTATAAATTTGCCGCTCAATTCAATTTTCTGTGCCTCATTTAGAGTCATGAATTGGTTAAACCATACGCCATCGAATTCATTCTTAGTTTCATCATCTTTGTTGAGCTCATCTTTTTCTTCGGTGCCATTCTTTTCCTCGTCATCGTTCTTTTGACCATATCGTGTTCGCATTCTTTTTGGCGGCGGTTTAGAAGCAGATGCTTTGTTATCATCATCAGACTCGCTTGAAGAAGGAGTTTCCTCCTCACTCTCATCATTGATGAATGAAGCCATAGAATCTTCCGAATCTCCAGACTTGGAATCTATTCGGTCTAACTTTCTTCTATGCATTTTGAAAAGAAGCATCGGATGATTCCACACCAGTCTCAAAACACCATAATCGGCTAACAAACTAAGTCTGGTGCGATCGATTACTTTTTCGATGTAATGTCTATAAAGATTGATTTGAGTATCACTTAATTTGATGCTAAGCACATATTCAAACTTTGACTGTAAGTAAGGTGTCAGTACATTATAGTCACACCGATGAACACAGCCATCTAATAATTTATGCAGAATATGAACTCTTTTCTTCATAATTTTTACATCAAAATCAGTAGAGTCTTCGTGCTGTCCATTTGTAATAGGATTGACAAATCGATTAGTAAACTCTCGTATAGTGCCGAGTAAGTTAGGCTTCACAAAGTTAACCATCACGTAATACTCCCTCAAATTGTTTTGTAATGGAGTTCCGGTGAGCACAACGCGCCGAAGTGTACGTATTTTACTCACTGCCTGATTGTAAGCGGTTTTTTCGTTTTTGAGCAGATGTCCCTCATCGCACACCACCACATCCGGACCAGGAGTTAACAAACAAGTTTCAAACGCGTCTCGCACTGATTTTTGAGGCTTTTTACCTCTCCCTCCCTGAATCATTATCGAGAACAACGATAAACCTATAATCATTACTCCACCCCTTTTCCTCCATAGTTTCAACAGATCAGCTCTTTGATACAATGACTTCGCGTCCGTCATTTCGAATACAATAATATTCTCCAAGTCATTGTCATTGAGCCATATTTTGAATTCGTTTGCCCAGTTTTTAATTGTGTTCACTGGACAAATAACTAACGCAGTTTTTATTCGTTTCTTAATGATGTCATGAGATAAAATGGTGTGCAAAAATGTGATCACTTGCAATGTTTTGCCCAAACCCATAGAATGCGCGAGAATACAACCCGAGCCTTCGTTGTTTTCTAACTGTTCGGTGGTCTCTATAATACAATCGTACATAAATTTGATGCCATCGACTTGATGTGGTTTTAGGAACGATACGAGCGTGTGATCCACTTCTACTAATACTTCTTCAGTCGTTTTATCGAACTCAAGTACCAATTCTTTCACTACCGTTGATTTAGTGGATCGCGTTTTATTTAATTGGTTATATAGTCTCTGTTTTTCAGCGATTCGTTCCCTTCTTTCTCGTTCAGCAACCGCTGCTTCTTTTGTTTGTTGCTAACAAACAACATAATGAATAAATTAAAATATTTTCATATTCAACTCCAAAATATCAATAATACCTTAAGGTTTTTGTCGGTTACAATCTTTCGAATTTTTTTCCTACTTTTAGTGGGCGAATCTTCTTCATCGCCAGATAAAACTTTGATGTCATCATCTGACGAATCATTTAATACCTGAAACATATGAATTTTAACATATATATCTAAATAACTTAAACGCGAAAATTTAAATAATTAATCAAATATAATTATCAAGACTAATAGTCTTAATTGTTCTGAGGACGCGAATTACGAGTTAAGAACGTACCAAATTTAAATTCGTTCGAAAACTTATAAAATTAGATATACCGGTAAATTGTGATTTCGTATGCGACAGACATTTTAAAAACTTTGTTTTTGAGAAAACTACTTTATATAGAATTTTTGGAAATAATAAATGGATAATTAAAGTAAAACTTGAATTTCAAAACATTCGTCGATTGTATAATCTAAACAATTCGATGTTTAATTCCATTAAATTGCTAATATATTAATTATAAGATTTAAGAAATCAATAATTTTTTGCAAGCAAATTGAAAGTATAGTAAAAAGTAAAACTTAATATCAGAAACAATAAATTTTAATAAATTTTTTTCTAATTTCTTTATTCTTAATTTGATTCAAAAGATTTTTCATGTGATTTTTTATTTATCGAAGCATTTTCAGATTAGAGTTACCAAAAAAATTAAAGATAAACTTACTATTCTTTTTCTTCCCTTAGTTTTCGATGACTTTCCTTTTTTCGATTTCGAATGTTTTCCTTTCTTTTTTGATTTTTTACCTTTTGAATCGGATTCAATATCAGAATCATCAGAATCGGGCGAAGTTGGATCACCAGAGCACGACTCGATATCAGACGAATTTGATTCCGAGTCTTTTGCTTCCGATTTAAACGATGAATCAGAATCAAGCCTTTTGCGGCTTTTCTTTTTAACTAGAATTTCTTCGTCACTATCGCTATTAACGTCAATAACTGAATGACTTTCTTTCTTTTCGTCTTTTAGCAGCGCATTCGCTTTTCGTAGCACTTTATCAATCTTCGAGACCTCTTTTTCCTCCTTTTTATTGTCATTTTCACTTTTGTCTTTAGTCTCTTCTTTAGATATTCTACTTCTCAGTGTTTTTGCCCTTTCATTTTTAGCATTGTCTTCGTCGCTAGAAATATCTGAATCTAATACATCAACAACTTTATGAGTTTTGTTTTCGCCTATATTTGATTTTCGAGTTTTATTTAAAATATTTGAAGAAACGTCGTCATCACTCGATTCACTATTTTCAGTATCATTATTAGTTTTTAATTTTTTTGCACTTTTATTAATTTTGTTTGATTTACTATCTTTATTAATTGGTTTGGTTTCCGAAGCACTAGAATCACTATCACTGTTTAATTTCTTTCTTTTCTCCGTACTTAATGTAGGAATTCTACACAAGCGTTCAATTTCTTCATCGCTATCTTCATTAGTATCGCTGTCTGCGTCAACTTTTTTCTCTTTCACCACCACTTTTTTGCGGCACAAGTGTCCGCTTGACAGTAACGAATCAAACACTAGTTTTTCCATGTCAACTAAATTTCGAATAACATCGCTGGCATTATTAACAGATTTTTCGATTAAATTGTCATCGAGTTTTATTAAATTCACTGAAGCATTCAATGAAATTCTCTGATCATTTTTAAGTTTGTCTAATGGCCGCATATTTTGAGTTTTGGTTTTTGTTATTTTACGTTTACCGTAGTCACTGTCATCACTGTCATCACAATCGTCTTCCGATAACTGTAGCGATGATAACGAAGATGAAGATGAACTAAGTTTAGTTTTCTGAAAAAAAATATTTCAAATCAAATTAAATGCTAATAATATATTTATCAATTTGAATCATACCTTCAGTTCACACTTCTCTTCAATTAAATCAATTCGCGATGAATGTCCAGATCGCGTATTATAATCGTGATTGCGTTCAGACTCTTCCTTCTCATCAGTTATTTCCCCATTTTGACACTCGTTTACTTCACTCGTTCCCTATAGATATTAAATATTCAATAAATACTAGTACCGGTATTTGCAGTAAAATGTATTACACTTAAAAATATTAAAACGCATTAATCAAGAACAATACGATTAATAAATAATTTACGCGCAAATAAGTATAACAAGAGGAAAGCAAACCTTTGATTTATGAATTGGTTTTGTACGCGTGTCGTCAATGGTGTCATCAATTGAATTGTCAACCGAATCTTCCTTTCCTTCGCTCAATTCAGGAGTTTCTGGAAAATCACTAGAATTAATGGTTGAGTGTTCGTGATTGGCCTGTGGTTCGTGATTGGAGTGTTCGCCACTGTTGTGAGTTAAATCACGGTTTGGTTGATCACTATTACTGTGAGTGCTATTGTTTGGCTCGCTTTCAATGAGTCGCTGCAACGCTTCAAACAGACTGTTAGCGAGCTGTTGCTCGCGATGCGTCAGTTGAGTGACGCGATCCTCGAATCGCGGACGAACTCTGGCATCCAATTGATTGATTATGTTTAATAAATTAACATTACTATCCATTTATAATCAACTTAAACATAATTAAAAAAATTAACGCTTTGTAAAAATGGAGGGAAAGTCAAATGATTGCGTTCGTGTAATATTAGCTTTTTATTTGCATTAATTACGTCGTAATTATATATAATACGTCACTAAATTTATTTAAACTTTGAACTTTATACTTAGTAGTCTTTAGTACAGTATTTTCTTTATAAATTATGCTTATTATACTGTATACTGAAACTTAACCACTAAAGAAGGCAAGGCTCCAGCCTTTCAAATCTTTGCCGAACACTCCGACTCGGATTTTCTCTACTATAACGGGATTGGGCTCGGACTCCAAAACATTTGCAATCCTAAAACGGACCTTAATAAAGGACCGCTACCTTTTGACAAATTATGTTTTTTAATTTTAAAAGTTGCAAGTATTTATTTTAAAATGTTTTCAGATGAAAAAATTAATATGAAAATTGTTTATAAATTTTTAAAAAATTTTTCAATGTGCAAAATTTAATTCAACATGCAATTTATTTACCAATGAAGTCAACAATGAATAGAGTAATTTTTTATCTGACTTAGTAGAAAATTGTCAGATATATGGATTTGAGTTTGTCTGTCCGTCGGTGTCGCCTCTGATAGTCTTTTTTAGTGAAAAATTTTAAGATAAAACGGAATAATGCCACTTTTGGTGGTAATATTGTATAATCCAGGAAAAAACCTGAATAATGTCACTATAATATGGTTTATGGTATTTTTAACTTGTGATATATTTAAGATTAAAAATTAAAACAGAGTAATAGAGAAGCGAGCGAACGTAGAGACCATTGCGTTGCAATGAGAATGCATTGCGACCAAAACATCATAATTAATAAAATAACATAAATATATCTAAAAATTTGAACACGAAGTCAGATATTATGACCTTATTATCGATCTATGTTTAGAAATGTACTCGAGCTCGTAATATTGATTCAGACATTGACCATCAAAAACCGAGTCAGTTTAGCAATGAAATATTGATTAAATTTTGCTTCATAAGATAAATTTTTTAAAAATCGATAAGTTTGTAATATATGAGGCACGCAGTGCTCGAATCTAACGCTCAATTAATGACTTAAAGTCTAAATTTGTATTTTTCTTAAAATGACTAATATTTTTTAAAGTAATCGATTATTACTAATACCTAAACTATTTTGCAATAATGAATATTTTTGTATTTGAAAACCACTCCTAATGTTGTAATGCGTAAACATTAAATAAAACATTTTTCTCATTTAAGAGTTTTTAATTTAATTTAATTAAATAAATTTAAGCACTGATACGAGTAACACTAAATAAATAATTGAATTAAATAAGTTTTAATTTGAATTGAAAAGTTTTAATTCGCTATCGTTTGTTTCTTTGCGGTCTCGAGTCTACGATTCCCTGAACGCTATCATTAATAAAGACGTCAAATACATTCTAATCCTTTTTCGTTGTGGACAAAGATAAGTCCTAAACAAAAGCATATGTGTACGAATCATAACAAGACAAG
>JAQIVF010000133.1:0-33350 GCA_034698365.1 Steganacarus magnus
GCAAAATGTTATTTTGCCCCTTTGCTCCCCTTTTGAAACAATCTATTTGTTTCATATAAATCATTTATTCTCTAAAACTGTTTAATCAATAGCGCCGTTTATACATCGATACTTTTTATTATTAAGGTTTGTTAATGCATTGACAATATGCTATGCTATGCTATATAGATTTACTCGATTGTGTAATGTGTTACGCGAAAATACGCGAAAATTTTCTGACACATTAGTATAAGTTATATAAATTACAAAAAAATTGTTTTTATATATGACAAAGTTGAAAAATTAATTTTCCGTGGAGATCAAAATAAAATTTGGTTTTAATTAATAAATATCAAAAACTGTGAAAGAAAATTTTATTTTATACTTAATTGATAGAGTGAACATTTTTCTCATTATTTAGAAATAGCAATAAACACCGCTCGCTATTAGTGACATAAAGCTGAGAATCGCTAATTGAACTCTGATTTTTAAATTTAGATAAAGTCACTTACGATTTAAGCGTTTAGGTGGTTAATTAAAAAATTTTTTTAAATGCTTGAAAACCTTATCCGCAAAAATAATCAAAAACTAATCGACAAACTCTGACCAGTTTTTAACCAACGCCTTCTCACTAGTTTGATGTCAGCACTTCTTATTTAAAGCCAAAATAGTTCTAGATATTAGTAAATTTTAATAATTTAAAATTAAAATAGCTTTAATAGTTTGCTGAAAAGATTGATTGACATAGGATTGTAGATTTAAATGAAAAAAAAAACTCGCGGAATTACATTCCTGTTTATTAAATAAAGTGTTTAAATTTTATTGATTATTCTTTAATATATACTGAAAAGAAATCTAATCTTTTCCTCTCTGGAGTCAGTAATGATGAATGAATATATAGCTTAGAGGAGCGTAGCCTAACATATTGCACAATAGCCAACAAGTGTTCTTTTAATAAGTTAATATAAAACAGATAAACAGCGCTTTAAAAATATTTTTTTTATTCAATTTGTTGAATACAAGCAGTCGTAATCAATAAAATTTCAGCACTTTTAATACAAACATAAGCAAACTCTACTATTGCCATCTTTTAATGAAATTAGCGAATATATCTTCGATTAAAACTGTTTCATAGTTTCGTTTAATAAGTTTTTCACTGTTACATAAACTAATGAGATTTATTTATGCATCAAATATCACACAGCAATTTACAGAATCAATAATTGTGTGTGCATTTGAAATTTTAGAATAAACTAAATTTTCACCCAAACATCAATTAAAAATGTGAAAATCTCTAACAAAATATTTTTTTAAAATGCGAAGTTACTTTAATAAATTTATGTTAACTTAAGAATAATTTTTAAAATCCAAATTCACAAGAAAATTGTTCAAACTTTAGTGCATCAAAATTATGACACAAGAAGGCTTTGTAACATCATAGATCAGTTGGCAAACAGTTGATGAGAAACAATTCAATTTCGCATAATTAGATTGCAACAAAACATATTGCATCCTAAAAATTTCGCAACAAAATGTTTCGTTCATAATTGAATTACAATAACCAACTCTACCCAGAAAAAACGGTTCGCTGGAAATAAATTAAATAAAAAATCAATGGCAAACTTGTTTTTATTAAATTAAGTGCACAATATATAGCCTGATATTCGTAAATTGTTCGCTCATAATTAAGTTACTCTCGAGTCATGTGTGTTTATTCGTCTACTAATAAAATTGTCAAACAAAAATTGATACCAAATCAAGATATCCATAAACGAATTGACTGTGAGCATCGAAACGCGCATCCAATGGCAGCAGACGTTTTGTCGACAGAACTAATTCTTGCGTTAATTCGGAAAAAATCTGATCCTTCAATGGGAACCATTCGACTTGAAACGATCGCCGATAACGCGACAACTCTTCTAATTCGGAATTGATTTGGTCCTCGATTTTAATTAATTTATAAGTAACGTTCAATATATTTTGAAAATTTAGTTTAATATTTTCTAAATTCTCGTTTAAATTACTAGAACTACAATTATATGATATAGCGTTTGGATTAATTATGTTAATAATTAAATTTAAACCACAATTTTCACTTTCAAACAGATACTGAGAATTACTGTTTTCGTAAAATAAGCGCGTTATCTGATCCAGACTTGTGAAGATAAAGTTTCTTTGTTCGGATGAACGTATCGGCAAATGTTCTTTATGTAGGCTATCATCAATCGATTGTTTTGAGCTGTTATTAATTGATTTCTCTTCATTGCAACTATGATTATGATTATGACAAAATATCCAATCACTGAGTAACTCGTAGTTTACAGGCAACTGTACATCTTTCAGCGTTCGCTCCAATGCGGCTATAATTTAATTAGAAAACAAAGTTAAATGTTTCTCTCTTATTTTTTCAAATTCTTATTTATTTTTGTTGTGCAATACTTTTTTTTGCTTAAATTTTTGCTTTAATGTTTCAAATTTTAAATAAATACAAACATTTGGGTAAAAGTAGTTAAGCAAAATAATGAATAAGAGTGTCTTATTAAAATAATTGTGTATTAAATAAAAAACTAAAAAATATAGTATGAGATAATATCGTGTTTGTTTATCCACATAATACTGTATCGTCATTGCGGGCAAAACTGCTAAAAACTGTAACGAAAGTGATTCAGTTTTGAAGCAGTTATTATATGTCAATGTGTGAAAAAAATTAAATTCCTCGTTTGGGGCAATACTTACTAACAAAATATGTAAACAAACGGCTATCAAACAAACAAACTCATATTTTGTTACTATTGTTATTTGCCTCAAAAGAGGATTTTAATTTTTTTACATATTGACTTATTATAAATGATTCAAAGCACTAAATTTCTTTATTGTAAGGTTGGTTATAATAAGTGACGTTAAGTTTATTTTAAATATATATATATATATTTACCAAATTTAACGTTAATCGTAAACGACAATTGATAACGCGTGCAATTTTTTTGTTTAATAGTTAACACATTAAATTGTCTGAAAGTTGTTGGTTCTAATCGTATATACTCATCAAATATAAATGGCAACGTTTTATCACCAAACACTAACTCCAATCGATTCGCGTACACATTCAATATGATTGATTTGTTTGCTTGCAAACAATCATCAACGAGCAAACAAACGGATAACTGATTTAAATTAATATTATAAACCGAAAACAATGACAACATTTTCGTATTGCATTCAAAACGTGAAAACAGTAACACTGAGTAAAATGTGTTATTACACGATGGCAGCACACACTGCGTTCGCACAACTCTAGTATATAGACTAATACTTTCAGAGTACACTTTTAAATTGTGAGCTTTCACTTTTTAGTAATACTGTATACAAATGGACTTAATGTCGTCTTTTTATGATTAATTTCGCAAATTAGATATTTTTTTTAACTTTTAGGAAATAATATCTCAAGCTTTCAATATGAAAACTATTTTCATTCGGATTATATAGATTAACCCGAATTACCCCTTTATTATGATAAGCTTGACAAAAAACGGGCAAAACTAATGTCTAATTTTGCAAATCAGATAAAAATGTAAATTTATATTTTCGAATAATATGTCAAATGAGTTCATTTAAAAATTATAATATTTGAGCAACTTTTGTTTAAAGTTCTATTTTTTATTTTTCTGATTTATTAAAGTTGGAGAATTAAATTTGAAAAATTTACTAAAGAATGTTTGGGTCAATTTAGAGAAAGCTATCAACGCTAACAATCTCTGTGAAACAAAAAAAAACTTTAAATTAATATTGTTTTAAAACTGAATCTAATTATTAATTTAAAATCCAAAAGACAACATTGGAGAATAACTCGCAATACAGTGTCTAACTGACATTACTCTAGTATAATATTTATTACTTAGACCAACGTTATGATTAAGTGAAGCAATTAATATGTTTCATGTGTGAAAAATGTAGATTTTACGACCCTTAAGACGTGTATTCTTTTAAAGTCAAATTGATTGTTGACTAAAGTAAATGATACAAAAAGAATTAAAAAGGGAATTTTATCTAAACTGCTTCATGCAAACCTAACAATTGGATGACGCAAAAAAAAACAGAATCCTCAGAATTTTTCGACCAGCGATCAGTTTGTCCTATAGTTTGTTCTCATATACCGTACTATTTTTCATTACAGTAATGGCAAAGTCGAATGTTGCATCACATTTTTCATATTACTCTATCACTCTATTTTGAAAGTTTTCATAACTTTATTTCTAATTATTTTAAATTATAGCCTCAAATTTAAATATTAGTTTTCATTTGATATACAATATCGTAAACATAACGTAAATTCTATTTTGTAAATAAATTTTTTGTAATTTTCTTGTTTATCACATACTTTTGACTAATAAATAAACTAAAAATTTAGTCAGTAATACCTTTTAGTTTTCGATTGAGTACTGTATTGAAAACTAGAAAATTTATCTATCGGATCAATAACTATTAAATTTTCGAATTGATTAAAATCATATTATCTGCCATAGAATCCAAAATTGAATTCCAAGCCACACTACGCCTCTATTTTGCACGCTAGAAATTTATTAATTAAAAAAATACATCGAGATTTTTTTTGCATACAGTATTTGAATTTGAGTAAATATTTACAGAAGAAAATGTAAATTCTAACAAAAAAAAGATCAATACTTAAGCAGACCATTCGAAAAGTTTTGTTTGTAAATTATTTAAACTGAATTTTGCTTTAAAACAGAATATTTGTTATACATATATATATACATACATATATATAAGTTAGCTTGAATGGAGGCTAATGTTAAATTTATTTTGTTATGAAATGTTTTATTTATAATCTGTTAGCTAATGAAACAGTGCAGAGAACATCACATCCACTGTATATAATGTCGAAAACATATTTAAGACACTTAACATTATTTTGACAATTATTCTTTAAGTCTATTCTGAGATATCATTTTACTAAAACGCTTTAAGGAAATAAATTGCATTCGAAGTACTGTTTGACGAAAATATATTATATTTAGCTTATGTGTAAAAAGCAAAGAAACACTTCGGCGAATCATCAAAAGATATTCTGTTGGTTTTGCATCAGATTTCTATTTACATGAAGTCTATTATGTATGATACACACGGTAGAGGAAAACGGTGTGATGTTATGCAAGTAAGGCTACTAAGAGAGAGAAAGAGAGAAAAAAAGAGTAATTTACATCAAACGTTAACTTTTCTCTCTTCTTATTTTTCTTTTGCTTTGGTAAACACTGGCGCCAAACCGTTTATATAACATGTTTTGATAATTTTTTTTCCAAACTCTTGACTTTTTTATACATATACATTCATATGACTATATATATATATCTAAATTGCGTTGCGTTAAAAAAGTTTCTTATCAGTTTGAAGAAAAATAATTTATGCGTTCGACAATAAAACATTAAACAATATATAAACTGATATGCCTTAAAATTCGGCGCAATTCCGAACAATTTTTAATCTGATACGGCGTGCGTTATAATCAGCGAACCAAATCAGCGATTAACAGGTAATGTTTAAATGCCCGCAAGTAAAGAAAAACTATAGAAAGATAGGCGTCACATGTCATATTGCCTGTAGAGCTTGCACTCTATAAAGCATTTATTTTTCTTAAACGTTTTAGCGTGCAATAAAATGCTATTAAATAAGAAAGCGAGAATAAAAATTTATTTTCGCAAAACCTCACTAATATCTAGCGCTACCGTAAACACTTCTGTTAAAAAGTCTAAACAAATAAATATGACGCGTAGTCACTGTAAGTGATGCCAGAAATGTTTGGACACGTCATCGAACCCACAGGAAAATTTGGGCTCACATTGAAAACTTTCAGGTCTAGTTTTAGAAAAAATTTAGTTAAAATTTTTAATATACACTGTATATATAATATATTCGTTTTTTTAAATTTAAGTATTGAATTAATTACTTTTATTCTTTCGAATGAGTCAACATATTTATAATCAACAAAATTCTAATACAGGTATCGATCTTTTATCGTTTTAAATTCTTATTTTTTATTTAAAAAATAGGGCGGACAGGGGAGGGGTCAGATTAGCAGATCTACTAGTCGAGCTTTCTGTATAAATTTTAACGGTTTTCCATTCTAACGCAAAGCACAATGTTTTCATAGTTTTTCCGCTATTGAAATAAATGCTAAAATCTGATCGTAAAATACTATTGGAGATGCGATAAAAGTTTGATTTATATTTTCCAAAGAAAACCAATAAATATTTTTCTAGTGTAAATATAAAAAATTTGAGCTCTAATGTTTGTTTAAAAAATAACTAATATTAGAGTAACAATTTTTTAATGTAGTGATAATCATAGTTACAAACCTCTATGGGGGGTCTGCCACAAAAACTCTTGGTGGGGGTCAAATCTCATCTGATTTAAACGACAATTTTTCAAATCTCGATTTTTCGGGGAGGGGTCGAGTTTTCCAGATTTTCAAGGGGGCCCAGACCTGGGAAAAAACCTGTGTAACTATGGTTATAATATAAGATATTGCTCTATTAACTTAGTATTGTAAGTTTATTCTAACAAAGTAAAACTCAATTCTAGTGGATGTTTTTTACTTTTGGCTATTTTGTGATTAATATTTTTCCAAAGTAATTGTAGATACATTGATTTATGAATGTCCATATCTGCCAAATGTTAAATTAATTGTTTTTAAAAACTCTAGACTAAATAATTTTGTTTTGGTCGTCATAACGCTACCAAATACTTACCAATGAACACAGTTTAAATTTTAAACTAAACTATTTTTTGTCTTTGTTGATAAATAAGTTTAATATAATAAGAAACAAAAGCTCTTAAAAATCAATTTTTTAAAATTTTAACTGAAGTACAACTTTACCTCATATAAAAAATATATTAGAGTAAACTTTTATAATAAACGTTTTATTTATCATAAAGAAAAGGTGCAATTTACTAAAAACACAAAATTTTCACATTAATCAACAAAATGTCATTTAATAAATTATTTATAATTGGCTAAATTAGTTTTGGCAATCGAATAATTAGTGAACTAAAATTATAGCGAGTTCTTCAATTTTTTAAATAAAAATATTAAATATTTAAGTTAAAAAGTTAAAAAATAAATTTCTGGCTAATCGTAATATTTTCCAAAACATTCTATAAATTTTTTATGAAATTTTTTTTATAGAATTAATTTCACATAACTTGATCACGTAACTAAAATTGATTTAAACTGTTTTATTTAATTGGTAGATTGGAATTAAAATCAAAAATAAAACGCATTGTAATTAAAATTCATTATAACATTAAAAATTTATACTTTTAAATTTAATTTTTAATAAAAATTAGTTATAATAAAATGTTCACTTTGTATATTGTAGTGCTCATTATTTCTCGTTTATTTAAGGTCCTGATTCTAAATCTACAATTACAGTCGATTGTAGTTATAATCAGAGATCGGATTATTAGGGTCAAAATTTTCAAAATTAGGGTAGGGTAATAGGGTCAAAAATTATCAAATTAGGGTCATAATTAGGATCAAAATATATACATTACTAACTAAAACTTATCCAATTAAAACTACAATTTATTTAACTTGGGACTTCATTTTTAATTTTTTATTTGAATTTATCTCATGTTCAACCTTAGGAACGCCCCCATTAAAAACTCAACGAATTTGAAAGACAATTTTTTGATTTTAATTGAATATAAAAAAAATTTTAGTATTAAATATAAACAATTTGATTAAAAAACGCAAAATTACTCTCAAATTAAATATACTTTCAATTTTTATAGCAGTTTAATTAAAAATATTGATATAAATGTTATGATTAAGGCCATTTAGGGGTATATTTGGAAATTAGGGTAAATTAGGGCTCCAGACCTAAATTAGGGCAAATTAGGGTAAATTAGGGTTGACCCTAATAATTCTATCTCTGGTTATGATACTTGATCTAATACTAGAATGCAATAATAATAACAAAATTCTCTCAAAAACTATTTTAAAAATTTATTTATAATTTTAATAATCAGAATGTTTTAATATTTTTTCAAATAAGTGTATGTGCCAAACATACCACTTTAAATTGGGAAAAACTTTTTACAGTAATACATACTCGAATGTGTTATGAATACTATCTTATAAATAATAAAATATTTTTATTAAAAAGAAACCTGGAATTTCACCAACTAATTTACTTTAGCAAACTATCAAATAATAATGTTTTAAATTCAGGCCTAAACTTTAAAGCATTCACTGAATTGCGTTATACTTGGCAAAAGCTGGGTTTAGGCACAGGATTTAACACTAAGGATGCGATGCAGCGACAACATTGCTGGTACCGCTAAATCTTATGTATCAGATGTCGCATATTAAACAGTTTCGCGTATTCTGTATTTAAGTGTTATGTTGACTCGAATCATTGTTTCACACGCTATCGAATAACTATATTAGTTAAGTGTATTGTCAAACTAATACAGTATGTAAATATAGTGCACACTTTAATTCACAGCAATTCAGTGATAATTTGTTGCAATAAACACAATAGATTTTGATTTATTATAAAATCAGTTAATTATCAATGCATGCTTATTTGGTAGCGTTAATGTATGCGACGACACTCGAATGCATGTGTTACCATCGCTGTTACCATCACTGCAATCACTTCAATCGCTGGAATCGTAGAACGTTTGTTTCGCTCATTTGTCTTATTCATATTTAACATTTAATGACATAATATCTATCAAAATATAGACAGTATTTTGCATTATTTTAAGCCCAACAGTAACTCGAGCGCAGACCCTAACAACTATGCATTGGTTTGAACATTCTTTAAAAATAGTAAGTTTTGTTCAAACTATATCAGTGTATTCACATTGTATAGCATTCTTTTTTCCAAAAATTCTAATGTGTTGTCTAATAAAATTAATTTAGGTTTTTAGAAATATGCATATACTCATACTTTATATTAAAATATTAGTGTTTCTTATTCGCAACGCAAATGATTAATGCCTAATAGTTATAAATAAAGTAAGGTTATATAAAATCAGTGACAAAACAGCGCTAAGTTTTAATTTTTTTATTCTCTTTTTATCATAATTTATTTAATTTACGCAATGCGTAAAATATGCTATTCTTGTCGCAAATATTAAAATAATACAATTAACAGAATAATAATGGTCTTCAAAATGCATTCTTTATACCGGAAACCTGTTTTTTCTCCGATTATGCTAAAGATATGTTGCTATTGAATGAAAATTTTTTGTACATATTGTCTTATAATTTAAAGCAAAGTCACGCATCACTAAATCAAAAAGTTATGTTAATATTTATTATTTCCTTTTGTAGTAAATACTTGAATTTCGAGTTCGTTTTGTATTAATAATAATAATAATAATTCGTAAGATTTTTACTACGAATACTGTATATCAAAATAATGTTTTAATTGCAATAAATTTTATTTTAAAAATATTTCTCCACCAAATATAACAAAACACTAAATTTAATTTAATTTTGATACGAATCGATAAGACAAAGATTTTCGAAGCAAAATATAAACTTATTGGGCAATAGAACAAATGTTTAAAGTGGATTTATAGGAATATAAAAGTTTTTCTGAGATGTACTAAAATGATAAGGTTTTGGTGCTGCACAGCTTTCATTTCAAGTTAACGTTAGTAGGTTTTCGATAGGCTTGTGACTTCGCCTGTCTTACGCCGTACGCGCTCATAGTATTTGACAACGTCTACCACGCAAGTGATAAGCGCTGTTTTCCAGCGGAAGAAGCTCTGCGAGAGTCTTCTCAATAGCGTCTTTCTCCACACAAAAAAGGAGGAGTAGTGGTGACGAAAAATCTTTTACTTTGCATGTATGAGACTGTTTCGAAATAAATAAATTGATGTCAACATTTGAAACTTATTATTAAATAATATATTTTAGTTATATTTATATATAATTATCAAGAAAGAGTTTTGTTAAATGATAATTTTTTAATGTATTCTCATATTTTGCATCGTAGACGAGATTATAATTAAAGAATGCCTGTGGCGACAAAAATGCAAAACCAAGAAATGCGAAGTGAGACAAACAATACAAAATTATCGCAATGCGGTGGTTGTGGCGATGTTATATCAGATCGTTACTATTTAGTTGCTGTCGACCGTCAATGGCACTGTCACTGTCTCAAGTGCTGTCATTGCGGACAACTATTAGAATCACAGTTAACTTGCTTTTCGAGAGCTGGTCTTATTTATTGCAAAAATGATTATCATAAGGTATGTATACTTTACGAGCATATTATTAATTATATTAAAATTAATGTAAATATGTAATGAATATGAATCAACTATATTTTTTAAAAATGATTCATTTTAACTTTTCAATGTTGAAAATTTCTTTTAAAATTTAACTTTAAATTCAGTAAATGTACATTTCGTCAATTCATAACATTGAATTGTACACAAGTCGACAGATTTTTATCGATTTGATTTGCAGATAAAGTATAAGTTGATTTCAAAATCAAGCAAAAATCTTGAAATAAATAGAAAACTTTACGTATGAAAAATTACTGTAATCAACTAATACAGCCGTACATTGAGAATATTATAATTAATTAATGCTCGATTTTTAATTAATCATATGTTACATTAAACATCTTAACATGAATCCAATTTAATATCTGAAAATTAGTTATTTTGGTGGCAGAAATGCGTGAGATGTACATTACCAATAGAGCCAAAGCAATTAGTTATGAGGATTAATAGCTCGAGTGACACGAGCGACAGTCAGTATTATCACGTCGATTGTTTCACATGTGATACGTGTAACGTTAAGTTGACAAAAGGAGACTATTTTGGCAAACATCAGAATACTATTTATTGTAAATATCACTTTCAACTATTAGTTAATGGTGATAGAGATAAAGAACTCGTTAACAGTGATACTAACGCACCAACAGAGGATCATCATCAATATAAACCGAAACTTAAGGCAAGAAAGAAGATTAAAACAAAGTTTAATAAATGTAAGTTAACTGTTAACCGTATCTCGAAAATGTATGAAATAGTAACTTTGCAGTATTTATAGGCATGAACTGAACAAAGTTAGGCACTAATGTTTGCGCACAAACTTTACTGTTATATAAATGGTTGATACAGTTATTTGATGCATTTGTGTTATCATCAATAATAATATAGCAAATAATTTGAGTACATATTTGTATAGGGCATAAAAATATAAGCCGATTACGATGGCATATGTTGTGATATCTGATACCGATGCCAATTGGCTACCATTATTTTGCGACCCAAATAATCTTACAAATCAATTTCACTTTTGTCAGAAAATGTTTCTCTAAAAAGGAGATAATCCTCTTTGAGTGGTTCTCATCAGCTTTGAGTTCGCAGTCACTTTGTATGATAATACCCAGTCTCCCGCTAAGTCACGCACTCGTGCCAACCAAACGCCAACTTTTTGTAGTTTTCTCTCCCGCTTCTCTCCAAGACTATGTCACCATCTTATTGTGTAATCAAACACTTTCATTTGATCCGCTTTACTACCAAGTAGTTGTTCGGCGAACAATAAATAAAAATGTCGTCAATTGTTCGCCAGTGAGATGATGATCGCATACTTAATCCCTACTTAATTAGTGAGCTCTTTATCGATGCGAAAATAACCTCATATTTGTTTAAATTGCTTCTTCTCCACACAGTAAGTTAAACATTTGCTTACCAAAAAGTTTTTTAATTTTACTTTTTTTAAAAGGAAATCATTTCGGTGTCTGTTTTAAAAGGAAGGAAATTAATGCATTTAGTCGTTAGTGTTGTTTATTTGCTTGCGGCTATATTTACAGCTATTAGTTTTTAACCTCAATACTATCCGATAGCGTAAATCATTGTATACCACGATTTTATTATGTTATTTATAAAATAGTCAATTATTTCAAGAATCAATGAAAATCCACGGAGGATTAAACTTTTTAGAGAAAACTCGTTGCGTAAACTTTAAAAAATAAATTAGAATTTAATAGGCCATACGTTTACTTTATTCAACATATTTCCAATCAATTAATATCTCAAAATATACTGTAGATTAGAATTCAGTTTGTTTTGCGCAATATGTGCGTCAACTCAATATTAAATGACACTCCTTTTGAATAAATATAATAACTTAAATACGAGTCTTACGTTATCCCCAATTAGGTGGCGGACAAGTTATGATTATAGAGTAGCGCTTTGTTGTAATAGAGAGTTATTTGGTTTTATAAAGTAGTACTTCAATACTTGAATGCGTTCGAGTATATGTTTTAGTTTCAGTTATTGATGCGTTTTGTGCGCTCCAAACCTTACGGAGTGCTTTCGTGGGAAAAGTAAGGCACGTGTACGTCATTTGTAATGAAGGCACAGCTCATGAATGAAGTATTGAAGAGAATGTCACCATATATGACAATACAATGCATATACTTTTCCGATAATATTGAAAATAAAGAATAATAAAAAGAGAATCTCACAAAAAATCACAGTCACATTTGACATGGACTCAAACTTTACCCTAAAATACGAAATCATTGACATTGTGGTCTCTATTTTACCCTCGTTTCTCCTCTCTCTTTCTAGCTTGCGCTACAACTCATTGTATTAAAATGTAGGCAACCGGAAAAAAGCAAGTAAAAAGAGAAAAAGAGTAGCACAATACACAAGTGGGAACAATTGAAAGCACAACCTTTTCAAATGTATAAGTGTGTGTTTTCTCTTGTGTTCGTGTTCTCTGCTCTATAGCTGCGCTGTGTAGCTGTGTCTCTGTTCTGCCATTGCTAAACCAGCATCTATTGTCAAAGACCAAGAAGAGAGAGAGAGAGAGAGAGAGAGAGAGAGAGAGAGAGAGAGAGAGAGAGAGAGATCTTTTAGTTGAGGTAGTTTTATGGCAATGCTGCCGAAACACATCCTTATCTCAATGGGGATTCGTGTTACTGCCCTTAAGGTTGTTATGATAATATTAGAAAGTTACTATTCTCACTATTATACTACTTTCAAGTTACACCTTTTTGGCTTTTTTGTCAATTTTATACCTATATATTACATTCAACTTATCGCAGTAATTTCTAATTATCAATTAAAAAAATGTTGTTTTCTAATTATATATTTTCTTCATAGTTTCTAATCTCTGACATGTGACTTCTGTTTTAGATGGTTCCACGAATAAACCGCAAACGTATATACGGCTAACGAATATTCAGCAAAATTTTTTTTAAATGATTACAGATTAAACATAATATTAATAAAAAAAATAGTCTAATTTAAATTTAAATTTGATACCATCTATAGTTTCAAAAGTAACCATATTAAGTTGAAGATTTTTATCAAAAATCTAATTTTTTAATTAATTTTATGCTTAATATGTAATCATTTAAAAATTTTTTTTTGCTGAATATTCGTTTGCGGTATATTCGCTTATGGAAAACTCGTTATCTGTATAGCATTTGTGGTATACAGTATTCGTTTGCGGTATATTCGTACTACGGTTTTAGATATACAGTAATATCGTTCAAGTTTGTGTTCCACTCTTTTTTATGCTCATTTATAAATTAATCCGTGAAGAGATATAACTTTAAAATTTTCTAATCATCATTTATCTCACATAACAAAATGCTATATACTAAACACACTAACAAAACTTAATTAAACCGATAAAAAAAATTGAAAATTGAAAATTTCTAATCAATGAAAAAATAAAATAAAAATATAAAATATAATTAGTATGCTATTCGATGAAATCAAGCGGCGCATCGCTAACGATCTCACCTTCTTGTTCGCCATCCTCCTCCATACTATCGTCACTATCATCGATGGGAGTGAAGCGAGCGAAACGCAATCGCACGTCATTCAAACACCAACAGTTGCGATCAATGCGAGCATATTTCAACCTAAACCATAATCCAGATTCAAAAGACTTGAAGCAATTGTCACTGAAAACAGGACTCTCAAAGCGAGTTCTTCAGGTATGATAATAAACAAATAGATTAGGATTCATGAATTTCACTTTAAAATCGCAATTTGCTATTTTTTACTGCCTTTTTTCATTACAATCTTCAAAAGATAGTAGTGGTTTATAATTACATTCACGATATTTATAAAGGAAGCTTTAAATGTATGCTCTATTTTATCTAAAGAGACGATTAGTTTTTTTATGCTTTTACTGAATTATTTGCGAAAAATATAATTTATTAAATTTCACACAAAAAAAATAATATTAGTATTTATTTTTGCGCAATAATAATATTCTATAGCAAACAAGACCTTAACCTCTCGCGTAAAAATAAGATTAATTATGATATATATATTCATTGTGTTTAACATAATTAATATATTAAAAAAGTAAACTGTTTACACATTAGTAAATGATTGCGCATAAATCACATTACGGCGTGCGGTGTATGCGCTGTCCATTTCCGTTATTAAGTATACTTTACGCGAGTAATTTAATTATATTTATTGCTAGGTTTGGTTTCAAAATCAACGCGCAAAGTGGAGACGAAGTTTATTGAAGCAGCAAAGTCTGGGACCGCAGATCGTGCAAGAATGCCTCCCTTTGGCTGAACTAAGTGAGTGTCATCTTATTAATAGTATCAATTGTGACGAAGAGAAAACTATTATCGAAGAAGAGCTAACTATTTCGACCTATACTAACTTGTTTTGAAGTTATTCTCATTACTTTTTTTGTACTATAATTACAACTATTGTATTAAAATCAAGTTTCAAAAGCAATATTTTTGGACATTATTTTAAAGATATTTAAATTTACTTACATTTTTTTGGTAAATTTTCATTATATTTTCTATTTATTTTAGAAAGAGATAAATGAGCGCTATATGTAATTATATGTATGTTAGGTCGGAGGTCGGAACTCTGTATTTAAGTCAGTTTATATATTTTCATTTACATTAATTCCTCTGGGTTTTCACTAAATTTTTCAACAACAGAATTTTAGTTCTGGATTAACTCAATAATATTTTAGTAAATCGCTGGTAATTTTTTTCGATTCTATTTCTCCTGTTTAGGCATAAGAGACTTTGCATTGGTTATACATAATTAATGAATTGAGTATAAAATAATAGATAGCTTAATAATAATTTTTCTAAATAGGAAATTCTGACTGACCGTAATATTTATTGAAATTTAAGAGTTAAGTAAATTTACTGTAAATAAATAAACGCGAAGCATTAAACAATAAATGAGTTCTTTCTGTAAATTTGGCACTGTTTGGTTGCTCTCACATTTCTATGATTTGCTTCAAAATTACTTCTCGGCCTCATAGTGATAGTGAGTGGTCATTTTATATTCATTTGCAAACATTTTCCCTTTAAATAATAAATTTTAGTAAATGGTTTTTTAATTTTAAAAATCAATACAGTATTTTACTAATTAGTAATTACTAATTAATTTTTTTAAAAAGATTGTAAGTCACAGTTAAGTAATAAAAAAAACATCACCCGTAAACTAAACAATAATGTCATGCGAAATGGGTTCACAAATATAAGCAAAAAGCATTAATGGAAGTGAAATTGAGATTTTCAAGATCCAACACTTAATAGCACGCATTTTCGTTGAAGTTATAATATCGTAATGAATAATTCGTCGCACTTCCTGTGCGCCTGAGTTCAACACAAAAAGCAAAAATATGCGAACGCAATAAAAAAATTGTAATTTTCTTAATAATCTATTATGAGTTGTGAGAGCGTGTGTTATTTATTAGTTGTGCACTTTCTATAAATTATATGTTCCCACTAAATGTGTGGTCAAGTTTTTAATAATATCTGTGGTAAACAGTTTCTCTCCCGTCATAAACGCAATTTTTTGCAGTGAAAAATGAATGCATTTTTTTGTTGCTTATATGCATCTCCTGAATGCGATAGAAGAAGTCTTAACTCAGCGCATATTTTTAGACATTTTTTTGTCATGAAAAAAATTAAAAAATAAGATACGCTATCATTTATCTTTCCGAGCATTTTATTATTGCTGCACAATTATTCAACTCATTCGCGTACAAGTAGCCAAAAATTCAAATTTTCTGAAGAGTGTATTACTTAATTAGTAATACTGCAGTGTAAGTGCAATAAGAATGAAGGCGTATATGTTTGATAAGTAAGCAAATTAAGCGAATAGTGTGTTCACAACACAAAAAACTCGTTTATTTTGCTGCAAATCTATCAAAAAAAAGTGCAGTGAATCACCAAAAAACAAGAATAAAGTGCACACACAGTGAAAATCTCTTAATATTTGTGGCGCAACAACAACAGCACGCATTTAGACATGAAACGCATCAAAGTTGACACCATTGGTTAACAAAGACATTTCTTTGTTTTGCTGGTTTTGGCAAAATTCATTTTGAGCGATGAGCTCCGAAAAATGTTTCGCGAGACGCGTAACTTAATTTCTGTGTCGCTTAATTTCAGGTTTTATTTTACACTTTCCTCAAATATTAGAGCGAGAGTAACACAGTTTTTGGGTAACCATACCATTCTGTATGCATACTATTTATGTAATGTTACAATTGTGACCACCGATCACTGCAGCGAAGACCGGAATGGGGCGTGAATTGAGTGTCACTGTAGAGTTTTACGGACGAATTCCGCTATCATCTGATGAGCCGGAAATTTGAGTCACAGCGCGAGGACTTTACTGGACTCATTGGTTCACTGGTAGGCAATTGGGGCGATATGTCATCCGGAGTGACAGAAAAGCGAAATTTTTACAACTCTTTCTTACTTGTATTCGCTACTGATAAACATGTTTTACTTTACGCTAGACTCTTACAAAAGACTTTTCCAATTTTTATCATAATCTATCTGTAAATCAATTGATCATTAAGTTTAAATTTGATTTTGCGATGCGATTGCGATTTCGCGATATCACTGCCCGTCCATACTGTATTGCGCGTTACTATCCATTGTAGTGTCGAGTATCAGTTTTGTAAAGATTTGCGAAATGCATTAACCGTATCGCCACAGCACTAGAAATACTATAAGACATGAAGAAAAAGTTAGAGAAAAAGTGATAGACATAAGTTTAAAGAAGTGGAACAAAGATGGAACAAGAATGGAAACATATGTATTGTGGACACGTTGTCGCCACTAATGAACGCGCCATTGACAATACAATTTAGCACTACGTATCAAATCCATTGCGTTAGTCTCAGACGCATTAAAACACACAAAAAAATTTCGTTCCAACGTTTTTAAAATTATGAAACAGAGGATGTAAAAAATAAGTGAAAAGAATGTTTTTGCTTATTACATGAACCACACCATTTAAATGTGGTTAAACTTTTAATTATCTATCTTCTGAAGGGGATGTGTCAACCGAGAGCTCTTGTCTCCGAAATGAATTTGACGACGAGGTGTAAACGTTTCAGAAGTAATAAATAACTCACTTCTTCTGTATTAAAAAACAGTTTTTATTTTTAACGTTTCCCGAAATAGATTTAATTTATTAATTTTATGGTAAATTTAAGACAAAGGAAAAACAAATTCTGTCAGATTTGATAGAATGCGAGCAATGAATATATGTATTAAATGAATAAGTAATCTAAAAAAATGGTTAGCATTTTAAAAACAACTTTCAAAAGAACTCAAAAAAATTGTATGCGAGTTATATATGTTGAGGAAGACGTTGCAACGCATTATCTAACAACGCAATTGTCTGTTTCATTATGTGTAAAACCCTTTGATGGTTAATTATTCAGCATCGAAAATGGGTGCACCAAATGTTTGTTAACTTGAAAGCAATAGTTCATGTATGACATATCTCTTGGTTAATGTAGTGAATCACAGTGGGCCACCCATATGGATAGCCAATTGACGCCAACGCAGGACCATCAAGAACTGATAAGATGACATTGTGATCACTGTAAGGAAACAACTTTCGCTAATTTGCTCCCAGATGACCAATGCTCCCTTTTTTCTCTCTTTCTATGATCTTGTCTTTTTTCGTGTCTGTTGTACTGTTGTGTTGTAGCGAACGTTTTCCGATTCGCGAGCAGTATATCGTTATCAATTCATTATCATTACATATAGCTTTGGGCAACTTTCTATTTTTATCTAAAATTAGAATATGTTCTTAGCTAAACATCATTTTCTGCGATCACGCCTAAGAAGTTTCAGACCCTATAACAAAATTTTATTATAATTCACGCACTGTTTTTTGGGCATCAAAAGAAAAATTTAAGAATTTCACTCGATTTTTACAAAATATTTAATTTTACATAACAAATTTATTTCAGCAAAGTTTGAAAAAAAAATATTAAATCGATAAATAAAAAGTTTATTTTTAAAATAATTCGAACAAATGCGAAATTGAAAAAGAAAAATGTTTACATTATTATTTAAGGTGATGTGTGATAGATATGATTTATAATCGCGCAAATGTTGGTAATATTTTTTGTGTTCTACTCTTTTAGTTAGTCTCGCGTACAAACTGTTCCCGTACTGGCAGTTGCGAAGTATGTCTGGTTATATACTACAATATTTACGCCACTTTTCAAAACTATGTATGACATGGTAAATCAATGCTCTTATATATATATATAAAGAGTGCTCTCATCTCTTCTCTATTTTCGGATCTATATTTTTGCCACTAATGAGCAGCGGAACGTCACTAATATACAGTGTACTGTACGTGCTTAAGGCTGAGAATGTGATGCTTTCGGATTCAATTTTATCCAATACTATAACTCTGTTCTGCACAACTTCGTTCACTAACAAATAATATAATATTAAGGCTCAAAGCATCGAACACCGCTTTCGAAACTTTTGCTCAGCAACACGAGGATCATATTAGGAAAAGCAAAAAGAAAAACGAAAGTATTGTCTGTTACAGTTGAATCTCCAGTTTCAAACAAATCTCACGATTTGTTCGTTTAGAGCTCAATAGATCACTAAATTAATTGCCGAATGTTTTATTTTCGTTAAAATATTGATTAAAGAATTTAAATTAACCAATAATTTGTTAAACGAAGAAAATATCAATACGCAAACAAATAAATAAATGAGCAAAACTGTGTATCAATAGTTAGCTTGTAGTGTACGAAGAAAATATCTGGTACTACACGAATGCAACTCTAGCTATCGATCCGATTTTAATAAGGGGAAGGCGATATATAAAGTCGGCAGAGAAGATAAAATCCGAGGTAGACGTACAATAGGCGAACACAAATAATCCGATGAAACTGTGTAATACGAGAAAATCAAAAAGTTTATTAGAGGAGATAAAAATGAAAGTAAAAATAATAAACTCATTGGTTCTGTCGTTTCTTGCTTATTGCCGTTTCACCGAAATCTTTGAATCACACGCGAGCAATAAAATGATTTTTTTTTTGGTAGCGGTTTCTTAGTCTATTATTGAGAACAATTTTTTCGGAACACATTTATTATTTCAAACCTAATAAAAATATAGTTCGATAAAAAATAATAAAAATCGGTTCAAATAATTTTTTAATTATTGTTCTTTTTTTGTAATATGTATCTATAAATTCCAGTGAAAAATAAAAATACAATAAATTTTATAACTTTTGGGTTTATTTTTTTGAAAAACAATTTGATTACTTTATAATTTTTTTATCATAATACTTTAATATCACTGTTTCATTTAATCTAAATCTAAAAATATAGATAAGAAATTTGCCAGAGAAAACTGTTTTCGTTAAATTTTAAAGCAGAATTTCTAACATTGGGTCGTAATAAATAATACTGTAGAATTAACTTTGAAAAAATTTTATATTTAGTTTAGATTTATATTAGTTGCATATTCATAATGATTTAGTCTAACGTTAGATGAAGTGATTTCCATTGTATACTCGCTTTACAGTATATTGCAAAACTTATTCTCCTTTATGAATCAAATTAAGTGTTTACGTTTGGTTGAGGTATAAAACATTAAATGGTTCCAATTAACCAAATAAATGTATAAAAAAATAAATAAATTTAGTTTAATGTTTTAGTTTAAAATTAATAATCAACTACCGGTGTTATGCATTAAAAAATATAGAACAATATCCATACAATATTTTTGCATTACTGTAACAGCCATACAAATAAAAGTGTTATTTATTGAACATTTAAAGCTGATATCAAATCGGATAGAAATGGTTGATTAATAATTTTGAACAAAATAAAACGCAACTCTAAACTGGTTAAGTAAAGCAAAACTAAGCACTCGAAATCAATTTATTTCTGTAAGATATTTTTGGAGCATAAATTAATTAAATAAAAAGAAATAAACACACAAAACCTTAATCTAAAATTAAATCTTATATTTCGAAATAGGGTTAGATTTTACAATAATTGATAACGATTTTTGTATTTTTGATTCGATATTAGTAGTGGTATCGTAAACTGAGGAAACTTCTACACTACTGTACAGTATAGAGAAATTTTAGTTTAATTATGCCAAAGACTACTCATATTAGTTAAAAATTTGCTTAAACGACAATAATATTTCAAGATTTCAAGGTAAAAAAATTATTTAATAAAAATAATAAGAATATTAAAAAAGGATTATATTAAACATTTTTTGATTATAGATGATTAAGTTATTTCGAAATATTAATCAGAGAATCTGATTACATATTCGAACAACAAGAGTGTTTATACATATGTGAAAAATTATTTTTTTTATTTTCATAGAAATACTATATTCAGTTAAATAGTTGTTATTTCATTAATTTCTATTACATTAAAAATATAATCAAAATTTAATTTAAATTAAAAATTCATTTTAAACAAACATCAGTGAAAACTGTTTATTTTTTATAAATTTAGATTACAATTCTTAGATAAAATTATAAAAAATTTTCATTAAAAACTCCAGCAAAGTATATTTTACATTAAATAAGATTTTTGTTTTTAAAATACGTATTTCGACCCAATTTGAAATTCATTACATTATGTCAAATTTGAATTTATTTTAATTTTGTTGACATTATGTTTAGTCAATGTGTGCATATAATTTTTTCACAGCAAATCTAAATTAAATTGAAAACTTGCCGCAGTCTGTTATCTTGCTTTTTTATCATTTATTTACCCAAAAAAGAAATGATTTATCGGGTTCTGTAGAAAACTGTCCATTGCGTAACAGTAAATTTAAGTCTCAATTTGAAATTAATAGCGGTTTGACCTTATAATACCACTCGCAGTAATTCATCAATTTTTGTCGCGCATTTATTGTTAGAGATTTACTATTCCGGAAAAGTGAGATGTTTAGCATATCTCAAAACGATTTAATTGATGGCAAAATGAAAAACACTAATGCGAAACGCGATACTAATACATATCCCATTTGAGATGCAATCTGAAACTAATTCAAGTTAAGCATACTCTCTATATGCCACTGCACCGAAAAACCACGTTCATTATGATGTTAATAATGATGTGCTCCACACACAGACTTATTTTGATAATATTTACTGCACTAATCTAACTCAATTTTTTGGATTACTTTGTTTTTTTTCGTGAAATTTTGTATGACTTCTGTAAAAAATTATCCGAAACTTCAACATTTTATTTTAAATATTAAAAAGTAGATTTAAATATACCTATTTTTAAAGTTTAGTCATTAGGATATAGATTAGTATTAAAATTAAAAATATATGAGTTACTTTTTAATTTTAAAGTTACTATAATAGTGATTACAAAGTTATTTATAGTTGCGATATATTAAAATTTACTTTAAAATTTTATAAAGCATGCTTAAGTGCGCAGAGAAGTGCAAAAGAAAATATGAAGTAAACGAATTAATGAACGAATATAGAGTGTAAGTTTATGCATCAAAAGCACAGTTAGTGGTCCTTTACCATTGAAGGAATTGATAACGCGGGCCGATGTCAAGCGAAAAATCTCAAAAATTAAAAGCAAAACTAGAGTAAGTCTTTAGAATAATAGGAGCATTGCCACGCGTTTCGTACCTGACACGTGGCTATCGATGGGGCGATCGAGAGATGAGAATAAAGTTGTAAATGAGGTTTTGCAGATAATGGCATATGGGGTAAATCAGGCGCATAATAACAATTGGTGGCACACAAAGATACGAGCCCTCAATTGGGAATTATGACTTATCTGCGAGTAAGTGTAACAATAATAGGGCAACATTTTGACTGCATATCATTGTGTATTGTGTTAGCGGAGCTTTAGTTTATAAACCAGCAGCATAACTATTTCTGCCAATACATTCAGCAGTGAATGTTGTGTGTGCAGTGTATTACTGATATGCTACTGATACACGAGACTTTTCCCCAATTCAATATCAAAACTTTCGGCGTTAATCGTAAATTTTGTACCGTATTATCCGCAATAAAGGTTGCGATTTTTTTGCTCATATTGTTTTTGGTATATGTGACTTTAAATTTGAGTTTTGTCCACATTAAAAAATCTATATGAATTTGATAACATTATACAAGTTTTTATATCAATTAAAATTTTTAATAAAAGTAATTCGCGATTATCTTGCTTGAAAATTTAAATACTATTCGTTGCGGTTATAACTTGTTTACAAAAATTATTGAATTTATTATTTTCATTAGACCAGCTATAATTGGTTCACAAACAAAAATATCTAATATGGGTGCGCGCAAACTCGCTGGGTTTAGATCAAAAAAATGATTTTCACTCACAATCCAAAATTAATTCAAGAGAAATGGAAAATAATTGATTAAAACAGGAATTAAAAAATTATTGTTGTTCTTCTCGTAGAGGCAATAATTTTTTATAATTTTTTAAATATCAGAAAGATATTTGATCAAAGAGAGAAACTGTTTGATCATTTTATCTGAGTTGTGATGGTTTTGAATAAATATTTGGATTTTGTATTTGAACAGTTCTGTAGTATTAAATTGAAATAACAGCCCGTAAAATTATACTTTTATTTAATCAATAAATCTAACAATTATTTACTTGGTTAGTGGTCTCGATTGTGGAAACAGTACGAACAGCCGCATAAACTAGAAGAAAGATTTCGCAAAAAATGGAAAAAATAGCACTTTTGATTCACTCGCGTCTCGTAATTGTGATTCACCTTTTTATTCAAACGAAAGTAAAACCACGATTAAAATGTTAGTCATACAACTTTAATCCTATGTGATGCCTTATTACACTGTCAGAAATTTTCTTTTTGATGCAGTTTTTACGCACTCCTCTGTTGCGAATGAACAGCGGAAGTATTAGGAATAAACTACAAAAAAATTAATAATGAAATAATGCAAATAAATTTGATTTTTGGATTAAAAAAACCAGAAATGACATGGAACTGTATCAGTGGGTTGAAGGTTAAGGTGCGATGTCAGTTGGGTACTCGAATTAACTCAAAAATTAATTTGGATCACGATTATAGCGAATTTGAAACAGTTTAAAAACCTAATAGTTTGAAATAAGATAAAAAGATAGCGATTTAGAGACACATTTTCGTAACAAATAAATGTCATAATATAGATTAAACCAGCATATACCGGAACTCGAACTACAATTTTACATTTTAGAGAATATTTTTTTATTCATTTCAAATATATGCAAGCTATTCGTCAATTTATAACGCATTTATGCTAATGTAGAAAATTATCAATACTAGTTTACGTCTGAATGTCTTAACGTACAGTCGTTTAAGATAAATATGTGTCAATAATCAACAACAAAATAAGAAATCGCAATAATATATATATAGGTGAATTTAAAAATATATCGATAGTCAATAATAAATAATAAAAAAATTTTAGTGGAAAAATTTCTTATTTTTTGAGTATAATTAATAACTTTAACGTTTGCTGATCTTGATTATAATTTAGATAATCATTAATACGTAAATAATCTCTGAGATTTTTTTAAACCAATTTTATTTAATAAATTTTCCAACGATTTTATCTTTTTTTTGTTATATACAGTATATGCGCGTATATTATTATGTATATTTTGATAAAAATTTAATATTCGTTACTTATAATTAGTTCGTTTTGTTGAGTATTAAATTATTTATTATTAAATTTTGTATATATGTAATAATTAAATTTTATTATTTGCTAATGTTTCTTCGCCGCGACTTACATGAGTTAATAAATAATAATTATATATATTACTAGTATTATAGTGACTAAAAATTAAACAAATTTGAATACTACTCTGAAATATTTTTAAAAAATTTAAGCAATATTAATAAAATTTTTGATGCTAATCATATTTTAATTCTCAACATAAAAGTAATAAAGTTTGTGAAAACAGCGCTAAATGCGCTTTCAGTGATATAAAGTATTTTAATTTTATTTTACAGAAAACCTGACGACTAAGAGCATTGAAATGTTATTCGCAGTAAAGAAAAGACAAATATTATATTACCATTTATACTACGCTTAAATGAAAGTTAAAATAATAATCGTAAACATAAAAATTGCATTTATAAATAAATAATATTTCTGTTTAATAAAAATATGAATCTGACTAAAAATGAATCAATAATAATAAAAAAATGCTACTCGAATGTGCGGGTAACTTGTGATGTAATTTGGTTGACTACAGATCTACTACTTAGCTGTGCAGAAAATTTATGTTTTTTGTTTTACGAGTATTACAGTGGTTATAAAATCGCATGCAAAACAAAATAAAAATAAAGTTATTTTAGTGAGATTTTAATATTAGCTGAAAACTATTTTTAAAAGCCAAACTTTTTATTTCTCCGTAATTTTTACTTTTTCTTTCTTAGTTTTTTTTGTTGGCTATTTTTGCTTTTTGTGATAAAAGTGGCTTTTTTGCAGTTTGTAAGTCGCGGCGAAAGCTAGTTTGTGTGTGTGTGACACCCCTTCAAGGCAACGAAGTTTACTAAGCGTATAAGTTATACGGTGCAACCGTGAAGCTCTCTATTGCCTGAGATCGCAAATTTAATTAACTTAAAAAATCAAAACGAGCTCATTATAGCTGTCATTATTGTGTAAAACTTTTACATATAAAATATTTGAAGCTAAATATTGGCACATCATCAATGACTAATAAAATATTACCGACTATTCGCGATTCTAATCGCCTTTACAAAACACACATTACAGAAAAACATTTCACAGAACATAGTGGTACTGTAGTTGTAAGTATATGTAATTTTCAAATATATTACCAACAAAAAAAACCATTATTTCTACCGATACACACGAATGCGAAAAATATTTTTCATGTTTAGTTTTATTAACTTATTTAATAAAACCTCTCACCTCTCAAGTTACAGGCGAAAAGCAACAAAACATTTGTTGCAGTTATTGAGGGTTTACCCGATTGTAAAACATATTGTTATGGTTATTATAATATTTTCTATAATAATATCTTTTATTGAATATTACTGTAAATCGGAAGTGATTCAATTGTGACAATAATAAAAGTGAATTGCAATACCAGTAGTACAGTATACAGTACTTAAATTGTTATTAAAAGTGTTTTTCTAAAATATACTGCAATGCAAAAGCATTTTCACAGATTTGTAAGCATTGGTTCACATGCTAATTCAATTATTATGCAAACTAGTAGTCAAAACGTGACAAAAACCAAACCTGCATATCAAACACGACGTGACCTATTATTGGTGACAACGTTTGCGTGTGTACGCCATACTCACGATTATATGCGCGTTTAATCGTTTTTTTTTCTTCGTAGCCCTAATATATTTGTTTAAAACTAAATGATAACAGGTCTAATTAAATAGAATATTATGTACCGAAAATAAAATCGTCTAGTAGTTTACCAATTATCAAATCAACTTGAAATTGATGATATAAAATTGTTTAAACGGGTGACTAATATCTAAAGTGAATAGTAGTTGATTTAATTGATATTAGAAATTCACGACGAATGCACTGCAAGAGCGAGCGGAGAGTGAGTGCATATATTTTGTTTTGAGAGTAGCCTAAAGAAAGTACTACTACTACAGTACTACTACAGTAGGAGTTCGAACCTAACCTAAGTTAGTATGTATGCATGTATGCAGAAAAGATTGGACACATTAATATCCAAAAAGATAAGACTCGAGAGAAAATTGTAAAACAGACAAAAAAAGAAAGGAAAAGATAGAAGAAAACTACTGGTGACATTTATCGTAGTTGAAGAGAATAAATGAAGATGTCCGCTAGTGATAGCGCAGTGCAAGTCTTTGTCTGTTGATAGTAGCATGCAATGCGAGCTCAGCGATGCGGCAAGAATGCCAATTAACCGCTTTATGAGCAAAAACTTTTCATAGAGAACTTCACTAATTTGCCAGCAAAGAGATCGTCCGCCAAGTTTTCTGCTTCTTCATGTCAAAACTTTTTTATCTGTCATCCCTGGAGTTGCTTAATGTGGTTAAAGGCAAACTCAAAACATTTAATAACTGGCTCTTTAAATGTTAGCCTTTTGTAAACAGTGGGCCCTCTCACTCAAATTTCACTCAAAACTTGCCATTTTATGGTCATTGCTCAGACTTTTTTATACTGTCACCACTTTTTTCTGATACTGTATCATAATCAGTCATTAAATAGGTCTAAATAAACAGTAAATAGACATCGAGTGAAATAAAAGTGGCAAATTTGAGCGCATTTTTATGGTTTCAGTTTTGTTGTGTCGCTACTTCTTTTAAAAAAAACTTTTCACCGCTCGTATGCATATTTTATTTTCTTATTGAATATTTCGTTCAAACTAAAAATAAATCGTTAAAAACAAATAATCACTTATTGCAAATAATTTCGTTTGCTTTTTTTATTCAATTTCGTTAATCCAACGCTCTTATTGTGACATAAATGTTAGCCGTTTTTTTAATGATATTTTCACCTGCAATACACATAAATTATTTTGATATCTATCGCTATCTTTTATTTTATGACACTGTCAGCACTAAAAAATTGATTTAACCCTATTTTTCCAACCGATGTGTGTGTGCACTGAGAATCGAAACAAATAAAAAAAAAGTCTAGAAAAAATTTTTACACCACTAAAGAAAACAAACAAAAAACATTTTCCTCATCTAATTATCCAATAAAAGTAACTTTATTTCCATATAAAATGCATTTATGAGAAATTTTATGGGATTGTGTGTTAGAAAAATAGCGAATTTTATTAATCATAAATTTTTTGCTTTGTTTTAAAAATAGTTCGATACATGAGACCCGTTCCTAAAGTAATAAAATATTTTACGCCACTCCGCGACAATAACTGAGTTCATCGCGATGATGGGTAAAATGATTTGCCACCAATATCTAAATGAATAAATGAATCGTGATTTAGTACGAAATGCTACCACAAAATCAAATATACTGTAACAGTGCGAACAGATAAAGAGAGAGAGAGAGGAAAGCAAAAATTGACTCTATATAGATAAGAAAAACTACGTTTCCAGTACGGTATATGTTCGCACAACTTTTGATGATCATTACGCAACTGCACATATAATTTATTCGTCCGCGGTGTTTGTCTATGGATCAGTTCTCTGCTCTCCAAGCAATCTCTTTACTGTCTCACTCCACCTATAGTTTTAGCTTCAAACATACAGTACTGCATATTTATATGTGCTGTGTATCTAAATAATCAGTATATGCTTTAAAATTGGTTTGTGAGAGAGTTTTTCTTTAGTGCTGATGCTGATGATGGAACACATCTCTTTCTTTTCTTGTTTATGCATCTCTCTCTCTCTCTCTCTCTCTCTCTCTCTCTCTCTCTCTCTCTCTCTCTCTCTCTCCCTTGTTTATGCATGGGATTTCTTGTGCATTGCGTCGCGTATCACCAAAAGAAGCAAAAATATTCTCAGCACAATCTACTCTCATTAATATGCACATATTAGCAACTAAACAAACTCGCACCTTATAAATGCTGTAAAATGTTTTTAAGTCCATTTGAGAATCGAATATATATATATCTACAAAAAATCTAACAACTGGTTTAAAATACGTGTCTAAATTAACTTGTTATGATAATTGAGATTAGCAACAAAACTTAAGCGAGACATTTCTGGAGCTTTCAATCTCACTAAATAATTGAATGCATAAAAATATTTGTCATTTTTTCTGTTAAGTTTTTCAAAATGCATAACATTATTATTTTTTATTCATTCTCGCATTATTCTAACAAAGCAGCAAATCATAAGTAAAGTTTAATTTTATACCGAAAATATTTTACGCTTTTAAAGAATTGAATAAATTTATTATATTTTATTAATAAAACATTTTTCAATCAAAAGATGAGTTTTAATTTTTGATTACAAGATCAAAAACTTAACTGAGATATTATTTCTTCATATCTTTATGCACAGAATAACAAAAAAGTTAAGATTATATTAAGAGATGGGAAAAAATAGTTTCTCGTTTTCTCGTCACAAACGTGTGAGCAGAGCGTATCCCCCAAACTGATTCAATGGTTGGCAATAAAAATATTGTGGAGGCATAAGGCGTACGTTTCAGTGTAAATGGGCGGTTCCTTTGCTTTAGTGTTGCATCGGCTCAATTCGGTGGCGATGCAAATGCATGGCAAATGCATTCCGCTTTTGGCGCTCTTCAATAGTTGCTGTGATAGTGTTTGTGTGTTTGTGCCCCGCAATCATATGTACACTAAGTATTTGCTACGAAAGCACTTCACATGCACTACACATCTATACGCTATACTGCAAAATGAATACTAGTTTTTACAATCTTCTTAACGCTAAAACGTTTACATGACAAGCAGTGAAGAAGTTTTGGAAAAGTTTCACAATATTTTTGACAAGTATTGTTCAAATTTTTGTTTAGTCGAAGTTTCCTCGTCTATAAATTAGTACAGAAATTTGGTGCGCAACGAAATACAAGGAAAAGCGATACCACTTTTAAGGTGACATCTCTTCCATTCTTGTGACTGAAGTTTTTTTTTGTTTCTTATCTCTACTTAAAAATAAGAAACTGTCGAAAATTTATTGTTTTAAAGTTTTAAGATCGTTTTGATAAGCGCTATATATCGATAGAAAGAAATGCGTTTCAAAGTACTTCATCGACCACTGAAATGAAGAAATTAAAACTTTACTGAAAAAAAGTTTAATATACAACAATAATTGACCAAAAAACAGCAAAAAAATTTTCAACTCATTTAAGTACACTGTGTTCTATGCTTTTGTTTACTTCTATGCTGTCAATGTGATGATAATGCCAGCGATTTCTTCGGGACCAAGCGGTGAAATGAAGCAAACGCGAACTGAATGCGCGGGTTGTGGTACACTAATACTCGATAGGTATTACCTTTCAGCAGTGGACCGTCAATGGCATGTTCATTGTTTAAAGTGTTCGCAGTGTAAAATTCCGCTCGACTCTGAGCTCACTTGCTTTTCACGTGACGGTCATATTTATTGTAAGGAGGATTACTATAGGTAAGAGAGAGAGAGAGACAATATTAACATACAATAGTAGTAATAATAATACATAATAAAATTATATTGCTTACGAGTAGCAAATAACAGCACGCATATATATATATAATACCCGCAGAAAGCAAAAACTTTTTTCGCTCAAACATTTTTGTTGTTACTTCTTCTGTCTGCTGATAAAACACAATCAAAACTAAATCTACTTAACTTTTTAAAACATTTTCGCGTATAAGTTGCCATTTATTTGTTGCTTATTTTGGGCTTAATCCTTAGTTCAAAGATATTTTTATTTTAGAGAAAAAATAAAATAAAATAAAGAAAAGAAGAAAAAACATTTAAAGCAAACTAACAAACAACCATTGTTTACTCGATTTAATTTTATAGAATATGCGTATTAATTTACTTAACGAAACGCATTATAATAGTTTTGTTTCAATACAATAGCGAACTTTAAACGATTTCAAGCCAATACACAGCCTAACGGTAAAAACGTGTGACTTGTAAATTCAAAAGTATCGCACAATTGAGTCATTGTGATTGAATTGAATGCTGATTCAGGTTAAAAGATTAAAAGTAACTTTTAAATAGGAAATTTTTATTTCTTAGTTTTAAGCTTTATATCAATAGAAATACACGGTTGCGGTAACATAACCAAAGTATCACTGAGATTATCGTTACATTTAAACAAACGTAAACTTCCTATAAACTTCTCGTGCTTACACTAGAAAATAAAGTTAAACTTATCTATTACTGTAAAAAGTTTTTTGAAAAATAAAAGTTTTAAGTTTTTTTTACACAGTGTTATATCTATTCTTTAAATCTTTGTGTTATTTAAAAAAACTACTTATTTTACTTTTAATTTAAACATAGATAGCAAGAGAGAACAGATAGCACATACCGATTTCAAATATCATTACATTTGGTATAAAATTCAATATTTTTTTTAATAGAAAACACACGTGTATTAGTGGCTAACTTAGATTACATTCTCTTTTCACGCTTTTTTTCATTACAAGTCAATGGACAAGTAAAATTGTTAAACGCTTTAAACCGAAATCTTACCATTAAATGCTTAAATTACGATAAAATGCTTTCGATTCGGTTATCAAGACTTTCCTCGTAATTTTTTTTATTTCAGCATTATTTTAGATAAAAAATTCCGAATATTTATCTCGAAAAGTTATCTTTGAGTTTTTATTTATTTTTTTCCACTAAAATATTTTTCTAGCTTACAATTTCTTTCAAGGAGAATATATTTAAAAAAATCTAAATGAGTTTATCCTCTCATTAAATAAGTAGCGAAATATAAACTGTTTCGCAAATGACTATTGCATGTGTAATCCGATCAGGCAAACATTTTTGGTCTAAATTCTCGAAATTTTTTTCTTCATATTCACATTTACTACTACTCACTTCTCGGTAGACTGTAACTTAAAATTAATGACATTTGTCTGATGGCGGCAGGATTTTCGCGATGAAGAGGTGCAGCCGATGTGGTCAGGGAATCTTTGCCTCGGAACTAGTCATGCGAGTGCGCGATAATATTTATCATATGCAATGTTTCACCTGCGCCTGGTGTAACACTACACTATCGCAGGGCGACTACTTTGGTCTCAAAGATAATCTAGTCTATTGTCGCACTCATTACGAGATGCTCACTTGTGGCAATTTTTTGTTAACATCTGAGAACGCTATTCATCCATCAGCTCATGACCGAACATCTGAACCTATTATGCCCGCATATGGCTCTATATATTCTCCGGGCACAACACCTCCCAGTGGACCTGCGACCACAATCGGCGTACGCAAAGGTAGGCCAAGAAAGAGAAAGGGCACAGATGGTAGCAACGTTCACGACACACACTCGCCAGGAGTTGGTTCCAGTCGCAGCGCACAAAGTCCTAATATGGGTATGCCTTCCAACCATCAAACGTCAATATCAAAAAAAGTTTAGTGCATTCATATGAAAAATTGTCTTTCTTTTCTCTGAAAAGGCAATGCTATTGACAGCAGTGTGGTGTCAAACATAAGTGCAAATCTAGACACAGGTTGTATGAGCGATGGTCAGTCATCAATCACTGGCTCCACACTCGGCCTTTCGGGTCACACCACTGGACAGCGAACCAAACGAATGCGTACATCTTTCAAACATCATCAGTTGCGAACAATGAAGTCCTATTTTTCCATCAATCAAAATCCTGACGCCAAAGATTTGAAACAACTCGCCCAAAAGACGGGTCTTTCCAAAAGGGTTCTACAGGTAAATGTTTACTATGCCTTTTCACTATCATAATGTTAAACATACAGATAATTTCTGTGTCCGCGTTCAACATTATCTATTCAAACACTGATATCTTTATTTGTATACTAAACAACTCGCTGTATCGCTGCATATAACTATTTTTATTGTTAAAAATTTTTTGATAAAACCTTTTTTTGGGGTAAATGTTTGACGATTACTTTTTACATTTTAACTTACAATAATTGAATATCACTACTAATTAAAGTAGAGATATTGCGGTTACTTAAAAAAAGGTGGCATTAGCTCTGTGTAAATGATAATTAACCGCAACAAAACTAAATATAACAGTAAATATAGTTAAATTTTATTGCAAAAACATTTCAAGATATTTCCTATAAAAATAATTTAAGAAAAATTATCAGACGTATCGTTAAATTTAAACGACATATAAAAAGCATTACATGTCTAATCACCATTTTTACAGCCATTAATTGTATTAATTAACAAAATTGATAATATTTTCTTGATTTAATTACGACACTTCAAAAAAAATACTACCACTTTTCCGATTAAACTAATAAAGCCATAAAAAGCCGTCAATTTTTGCATTTAATTCAAATCAATTGCACACACATATAGCAATTTTTTAAAGCGCACATCATTTAATATAAAATTTATCTTATCATAATAGGCAGCAAAAAAACCGAAGATGTTTTTAATTAACATGTTTTTTTCTCTAAACCATTTTAAGGTGTGGTTTCAAAACGCTCGCGCAAAGTGGCGGCGAAATAATCTAAAGTTAGGCGATCACTCCAGCGGTCAGGACATCACGCATAGCGGTCAGCCATTATTAGCTCATCCGTCGACACCGTCAACAGGTATCGGTAGTCCTAACGGTTCGACGCGTCCGTTCTCCTCGCCGTCGCCCACACTCTCGAATAACGAAAACCAAACTGTTTCCAGTATGGAATTCAATAACCATTCATCATCGCACTCGCATCAAGAATCAATCATTCCGTTGGCCACTTTCCAAGAATTATTTTGAAAACCACAAAAAATACTGTTCTAAAGATAATGTATCAAAAAAGCATCAAATGTTGTCCTAAATTAAATTAACGTTTATTATTATTATTATTATTACTATGATTTGTGTAAATATCGGATATTAATATTATTACATATTATTATTATTATTTGCAAATTATATTGCGGTGTAACTCATAATATAATAATCACTTCTTTCAGTGATATACTTTACTAAAAAAAGGAATGCTAACCGAGGAAAATATGTAATTCTCTTCTCGTCTTCTCTTATTAAGTTCTTAAGCCCATCAATGAGTTTATCTTCACATGGTTTCCGTTTTGTGTTCTCACGTCGATCATGTGTGCCGTTTCTTGATTCATGGAGACAGTATTGTACAGAAAAAGATATTATGGCAAAAAAATCCGATTTAAAAGAAATGTTTCACAGAAATTATAGTAATATTTGTGTAAATACTGCTTTACAAAAAAACGAAGAAAAGTGGCTGCTCTTTAAAGAGTCATATATCTCTTTGTCTTCGTATAAAACTCATTATACAGTACTACGAGAAGTCAATCTTAAGATTGTGTCACATCAAAAGAATTGTGCCGAATATAAGAATTTCTGTTTTATTTTTTCATCACATTTTTCATGATTTCTTCGCCATAAAGAGAGAGAGAGAGAGAGAGAGAGAGAGAGAGAGAGAGAGAGAGAGAGAGAGAGAGAGAGAGA
>JAQIVF010000134.1:0-33330 GCA_034698365.1 Steganacarus magnus
AAGCAAAATACAATCGAAATTGAAATTTTTATCAGAAGAAAAAGTAAAATACAATCGAAATTAAAAAAATAACAGGAAGAAAAAGTAAAAGTAAAGTAAAATTAAAAAGTTGAAGTAAAACAACACTAGTCGTAAGCAAATTTTCTATTTTGATTTAATTTTGATTTTCAGAAATTTTTTATTTTAAATGAATTTTGATTTTCTGAAAATTTTCATTTTAAATAAAATTTTGATTTTGATTTTCTGTAAAAATTTTTTTTTGATTTATTTTTAAATTTTGATTTTGATTAATTCAAACTTAAAATCAAAATACTGTAAATTTTACACCCTTTTATTTTAAATTTGATTTTTTGTAAAACATTAAAATAACAAAATCAAAAACAACACTATATAATACTTATTTGGTGAAAAAACTAGATGGAAAAAACTAATATTTTTTTCGAAATCATAGTTCAATGAAAATCAAATTGAAAATATATATTAAAACAAAAGAAAAATTGAATTTTTATATTAAAACAAGATCAATATGATTATTTTAAATAACTTTCGTAAAAATAAATACAGATAAATATTATTTAGTTAATTATTGATTTGTTCTTTATTATAAACGAGCGCTTATCTCTCAATTTAATTTACTTTTTTTGAGATTTAACTTTAGTAGAGGTCGCTCTTTCAAACTGTTTTGGAATTAATTTGTATATTTATCTCTAATTTTATTTTTAAATTTTTTAATTATATTAAGTAATTTTGAGATTTTATAATTAAAACTGGCATATTCTGGTTTTACTATTGTTATAATAAGGGTGTTATGCTATATTCTAGCCCAATGTGTCATACGTCATTTTAAACATTGTTGTACTTATCATCGAAATTTCATCAATAATTAGAACATTTAAATCATTCAGTTTACAATAGAGGATATTGAATCGTAATAGAATCGAAATTATTCTAAATTGAAGAATATAAATCGGAATTGTATTTAAATAAAAAATATATAAATATTAATCGGAATAAAAATTAAAATAAGAAAATGGGTAATTATCGGAAAAGGAATAGAATCGAAATTAAAATAAAAGTTTGGAATAGAATTTAAATGTAAATAAAGAATGGAAACAACACTAAATGAAATACTAAAAAAAACACTTTCAAAAAAACATTAAAAATATTGGTTAAATTAGTGTTGTTGATTTACACTTTTTTAATTTTACTTTTCTTTTTCTTTTTCTTTTGTGTTTATTTTGAGTTTTACTTTTATTTTTATTTTTCTTTCAAATTTATTTTAAATTTTACTTTTCTTTTTCTTTTACTTTCAGAATTTTTTTGAATTTTACTTTTCTTTTTCTTTTATCCTTGAATTCAATTTCAATTTTACTTTTCTTTTTCTTGAAGACAAAGAAAAAAAATTTATTCTTTTTCTTTTTCTTTCAATGTAAATTTCCGCGTTTTAATTTGTCTTTTTTCTTTTTCTTTTGTCTTTTCATTTAAAAACAATTTTACTTTTCTTTTTCTTTTGTCCTCGAAATCAATTTTAATTTTACTTTTCTTTTTCTTTTGTCCTTGAGTTGAATTTCAATTTACTTTTCTTTTACTTGTCTTAAAGAAAAAGAAAAAGAACAAATATTTCGTCTTTTTCTTTCTCTTTTTAAAAAGCAATACAACACTAGGTTAAATAGATTTAAAGACTGCTATATAATCCTTTATTTAAATTGAGACCAACAGTCAATTGACCTTAAATTCAATTTTATGAAGATTTATAGTTCTAATTATAAAATATGTGTTTTTAAGACAAATAACATTTAAAATAAACTAGTGTTGTTTAACTTGCAACATTTAAATTTTACTTGACTATAGCTTTCGCTTTTATATTTTTTTTAATTTCGCTTGTATTTCGCTTAGCTTTTTAAAATAATTTTTAATAAGCTTGTAAATCGCTTTCGATTAAACGAAAGTTAAAGTCAACAATTAATTTACTTTCTGTTTCGCTTTCAAAAAGCGAAACAAAACTAAGATAAACTGAAAAGATTTTATTAAAATTTAGAGACATTTATATTAATTATTCAGTTTAGTATTTTTCCTTTAAATTAAAATTAAATAATAAATTAATTGAACACCATAATTGAATTCCATAGAAAGGTAAATGATTCCATATTTATTATTAAAAAACAATTTATTATTAAATTTAAAGGTATTTAATTTTATTTAGTATAAATTGAATTCTGAGTTAAAATTTCCATATTTTCAAAATTTTTCTAAAATTGACTAATTATTGAAAATTTACAGTTTAAATTTAAGTTAACCATATTTAAACAAAATTTAAAAGTTTAAAAAAACCGAAGATTTTTCACATAAAAAAATACAGTTATTTTATTGAATTATAATTCTCTTTAGCATAAAATTTAACAAAGCACTAACTTTCTGATTTTATCTGAAATTGATTATCTTTTATTTAAAATATTTTAAAAAGCACTCTTTAATTTAATAATTTTTAAATAAAATTTATATAAAACTTTCTTATTATTTGGTCGTTTATTAAGCTTTTCTCATTATATGTTATGTGAACTTTATAAATTATTAAATTTAATGTGAAAAGTATTAATTTTAATTTCAATTTTATATATTAATTGTATTTTAACGTTTTCAAACTTTTTTCCAATAATGATAATTTTCATTGATTTAAGTTTAAAATAATCTGAAAAATTCTTGTTATAAAATCATAATTAATGAAATAATAACCATTTTTATAAAAACATTGGTACGAAGCTAGATATTAAGAACGTTTCGATATTGTTTTGAAAAATTTATGTTGATTACAAAATTGATTAAACTAAAATTCATATTTTTCACAATTATTTTTACAAATTTTCAATTAAAAAATAAGATCCATGTATTAACCACTAATAAATATTTTTTTGTACGATTTTTTTTCATTTTGATCTCGATTTAAGTAGTTGTTTAATTACTCAATTTGAAAAATTAATAAGTTTGGTTAAATAATTTAAAATTTTTTGATTTACAAATGATTCCAATAAAATCAGTAGTGTTTGATAAAACATTCGAATAAAAAATTTTTGATTAAAGTACATAATATTAAAAATTATATTTAAAGTATACTTTAGATTATTTACAAGTAATAAACTTTAGATTAAAATAAAACATCATGTTAAATATTAGTTTTTTCTTCATGTTACTTCAAATTATACTTTTAATTGCATTGAAAAAGTATAGAAGTGGATATACAACCGTCATAATAGGTTATTTAAAAACTATGGACTACAGTAGAATGATCAAATAAACGCTCGCTAAAAAACTGTTTCAAAATTCTTACACATAATCACCAATATTTTGCACGTGTTCACTAGAAATATCAAGAATTATCCGTTATTTAAATAAATTTTATTAAAATTTTGTCTAGATCAAAACAGATTTGTGACGCTTCGCAATTTTTTTCAAAAATTGACAGCACAAGGGTCAAAAGTTGAACGCTTGCCAAAAATGATTATTCAGAATTTTACCACCAAAAATACAATATTTATAGCCCTCATTCAGTATAGCGTTAAAACAGAATCGATTTTATCCTACTGTAGCTTCAATGTTTTTCTATGCGAACTCAACATATAAGATAGTTTTACCTGCATATCACGATGAGTTTATTAAAAGGGGTTAAACTAGTGTTGTTTCCATTTTTTAAAATGGAAATAGAAATCGAAGAATAATTTCTATTTCTATTTCAATTAATCGAAATTGAAATAAAATCGAAATTATTTTAAATCTATAAAATAAAATCGAAATGCAATTTAAATTATAACTAATTTAAAATAAATCGAAATAGAAATTTAAATGAGAAATTTTTTTCCAGCATCGAAATAGAAATCGAAATAACATAAAATATAAATAGAAATAAAAATAGAAATCGAAATCAAAATTAAAGTTGACTAAAATTATACTTTTTAATGATTAATATTCTTTTTTACTGCTTTCAATTGAATGTCGAAATGCTAAACGAGTTTATTAATATAATATTCAACTTTGTATACTTGACACAGCTTATGTTCAATTATTCAACTTATAAAATGTTAATCAGTGCATTTAACAAAATAAAATTATGTATAAAATACTCATAAAATTATTCGAGCGCTTAAGAGAGCACAACATAAAACTTAATCGTAAAAAATTTAGATCTTGGGTCACATCGTGGGAAAAGGCAAAGTTAAAGCACACCCGTCTAAATTAAATGCAGTGCTTCAATACCCACAACCAATAAACTTTAAAGAACTCCAAATATTTCTTGGTCTCGCAACTTGTATCAGACGATTTGTTGCCAACTTCTCAACATTTGCAGTACCGCTTCATAAAATATTGAAGAAAAATTCAAATTTTACTTGAAGAGCTCCACAACAAGATAGTTTCGAATCTATTAAGAAAGCATGTTGTCAGAGCACTCAAATCGCTGTTCAATTTCAGCGATGCGAACAGTCGTCTATATCGTTGGAGGAATAAGCTCAGCGATTACTCTTTCGATATTCAGCACCGTCCTGGAACACAGATGAAGCATGTCGATGCTCTATCTCGTGCATCAATAAATGAAGAGAGCACTCGTGAAAATATGGTTTATCTCACAACTACAATCACATTTGATGTTATCAAACGCTGGTAATAAGAAACAAATTTGCAATTATCTAAAGGGTTTCTGAAAAAGGATGGTATTATTTGCGTCAAAGTTAGAAACCGAGTCAAATATGTTATCCCAAAGGATAAAATAAATATTTTACTCGAAGCACTTCACGACAAAAGTAATCATCCAGGGATTCGACAAACGATTCAAAAAGTAACACTTAATTACTATTTGAAAGATATGAAGAGTTATATCACAAACTATGTTAAAACATGTCACGCATGTCAAGTATTTAAGCCTTCAAAACATTCTATTTATGGTCCACTTATTCCAATTGATACACCAGACAATCCTAATACTTTATGGGCTATGGTTACCATAGTCATGGGAAGTGATTCACTCAGAACGAAAGCTAAATATATTCAAGTCATAATTAATCAGCACTCAAGATATGTTTGGTACAAAGCAACTAAAACAAATACAGCACAGGCTGCTATCGAAGCACTACAGAAAGCTATTAAAGATATCGGACCACCGGAACGTATCTTAACTGACAATGGAACTAATTTTACAAGTTAACGTTTTAAGAAGTTTTTAAAAGAGTTCTCTATTAAACATTCATACACTACCTCATACCACATCACAATGTAACGGAATGGTGGAAAAGGTAAACGACACTATCAATAAAGGTTTACGATTATCACTTGTCGATAAACCTAGACTAAAATGTCGACATCTTTAGCTCAAGTGATTGATAGCTATAACAATACCGTTCACACAGTTACTGGATACGCTCCTACTTATTTAGCGAAAGCTAATCCTTCTAAAGAATTAGTAGAAGCACGTCATATAGCTACGGCTAAAAGCAATTATGAAAAGGAGCGCTCCAAACAAATATTCGACAAGAAACATCCTATTCTACATCTTAATGTCGGAGATTTTGTAAAGAAAAGGATTCCAAAAAATCATGCATTACGCAACAAACTTACACCACTATATGAAGCACCTTTTGAAGTCATTTCTAAAGAATCGGAGGTAAATTACAAGATTCGACATATGAATGGTTCAGCTCCGATATATGTGCATGTCTGTCAACTGGAACCGTATTACCAACGGAATCCAAACTCAAAGGCAGTAGATAATATGACCTCTAACTCATCACCGAATTAATGATAGTTTTTATTCCAATTGTATTACTGTTCACACATATACTCATAGTCCTATTATATTAGATGACTCACATACTCACATGTTTAAACATTTATACTTTATTATAGAGTGCTCACTATTCATATTTAGATTAATTAGTACTATTATTATTTGTGACTCACTACGCATTTAATATCGAAGCACTTCTGTTAAAAATAGCAAACCTTTTGTATTAAAATAGTGCTATAATAAAGTTATTTGTTAAGTTAATTTGGTTCAGTGACCTTTTATGGTAATATATTGAAGTATTTCAATAGATTTAAGGTTAAAATCAATTGAATCAACGGTGCTGTGTCCAGTACCGCAACAAAATAATATAAAACTTAAAATAACTTAATGAGTATATTTGTTTTTGCTCATTTTTAACCATATTAAAGTTATAAAACTAATTTGAAAAATGTAAATTATTCCTAAATAATAAATTTTACTAAAAAATTATTTATCAATGAAGTAGAGATCTGCCCTATTGGTGTCACCCAAAGGCCAGAACTCTGCTTTTATAACAACATTTATCTTATAAAATTAATAGAATAAATTAACGTTTTTATTTACAAAATTAGAAATCAGAATAGGTTTAAAATAATATTTTTTAAATTTTGAAAGTTTGTGAGTTTTATTATAAATTATAAGTTAAGTTAACGGAAAAGTTAAGTTTTTTTAATGAATTTATAAATTCACGTCAAACTAATTTAACAAAAATATTTTTTGAATGTTTTAAATTCTAATTTAAATTAATTTATTTTTTAAAAAAAATAGTTTTACTTTATTTGTTCAAAAAATTCAAAAAAATAAAAATTATTCATAACTGTAAATCTTATAATATAAAAGTAATTATCTAAATTCTTAAAAATGTCATTATTATTTGGCTTTGATACAAGTTTCAGTTTTATTCTCTAATTATATTATTGCATTCTATTTAATTTAATAATTTAAATAATTTTATTTTTTTCCATTCTATAGTAATGTGAGAATTTTTTCATTTAATTTCTCTATAATAACGTTATTAACTTTAAACATTTAAATTAAATACATTTATATAATTAAATAATTATTTCTTTCTTATTTAAGAGAATACTTTCTATAATTTAATATTTCTTTAATTGTTAAATCATTTTAATTACTCCCTATTGTTTGATTAAGTACTATTTATTTTAATAAAGCTTAAAAACAAGTCTTTTCTATTTTTAAAATTATTTATAAGCATTTTACGAAACTTATACTAATTAATATATTTTTAATTTAAAATATGCAATTTTTCCTCTTTTTTATCCACTTTTTATTTTATTTTTTATATTGTCATTTTCTTTTTTAATTTAGGGATATATATTAAAAAGTGATTTATTGAATTTCTTTTTTTATACACTTATAAGTAGTGTTGTTGATTATGGAAATAATTTTGATTTACTTTTACTATTGCTTTTAATTAAAAATTTAATTTACTTTTACTTTTGCTTTCGAATTTTATTTCAATTTTAATTGTATATTACTTTTGCTTTCAAAATTATTTTTCATTTTAATTACTTTTCCTTTTACTTTTAATCAAAATTTTTATTTTGAATTAATTTTACATTTTCTCATTTAAAAGCAAAATTTCAAATATTTTTAACAGATAAAAATCAAATTGCTCTTTAAATTATTATGATTATTTAGTTCGAAAAATTTTTAAGAAAGTCCGTTTTTAGCTGATTTTCTTATTATTTAAATTTTAGTGTATAAAATTGATTGAAATTACACACTTAAATTAATTTCCTAATGTTCAGAGTTCTAAAAAAATAATTACAAAAATATTATTCAAAAAGATTAAAATTTCTGTGTTTCTTTCATTTTATTTTTTACTCATTTAATTCGATTTTACACACACTTTTAACTATATAAAGTCTGTAAATGTCTCTTGTGATAATTTTATATAGTAGCTTTTTACAATTTTTCAGATTTCATATTATCCTGGAATAACACCATTAAAATTAAAACTAAGCCGTTAATAATATATTATCGTAAATGTCCTTTTGTACGAGATTACTCTTACTAGAGTAGATCATATATTGAATAAAGTTTAACTTACTTTTAAGACAGTAGAAGATTTAATGATAATTATCTTATTTTGTTTACATTTTTTATCTGATACGAGGCTTTTTATGCGAAAAATGTCAAAATAGAATGCTTTTTTAGTCAAAAAAGTTAATATTTATTAATTTCTAGAAATTAATTAAAATTTTAAGTTTAAAATCAAAATGCAATTTAATTTAAAAATAAATCATAATAAAATCGAAATATACATTTAACTAAGAATTTTATTTAAATAAATAAATAGAAATAACAAAAATTAAAAATATAAATCGGATCTTTTTCTAATAATGTGCATAGAATTTAATTGCTTATTTAAACGTAAATGAACATAAGTTACGTATATAGGTAATAATAAATTTATAATTATTTAGTAATTGTTTAATTGTTCTAATTCCTTTTTTTGAAATCCAATTTACATTTATTTTCAATTTTTAAAAAGTTTTCATATCAGTTTATAGATATTTAGATATATATAAACTTTTTGAAAAAATTTCGATTTTATTTTCAAATTTTTTATATTAAAATGTTAATTATAAATTTTTATTTTTATTTCTGTTTTTTAACAATTTAACTTAATTTCAATTTTCATTAAATTTTTAATTCTATTTAATTGATAATTTTCATTATAATAATTGAAATTTAATTGAATTCTGATTAACTTTTGATTTAACTTTTATTTACTTTTACATTTACATCTATTTTTTGAATTTTACATTCTAAATCTTTTGACTTGATTTTAATTTTAATTTTCTTTTAAACTTTTACTTTATGTGAAATTTAATTTTATTATAACTTTTTATATGCGTAAAAACCCAATATAAAATAGATTATGTGAAATAATTTTAATATCTTTAGATAAAACTAATAATTAAAATAAAAATTATTTTACATATTATTCTCAAGGAAATTAAAAATGCAATCAATTTTATTTATTGTCTTATTTATTGTCTCCACTTGAATTTTAATAATGTATAAATTAATTAAATCTTAGTTTTTATTAATGCAAACATAAATCAGGAAAGCTTTATCAAACAAGAACGACACAGTAGAGAGCTTAACTTTTCTTATAAAATCATCTATTTTATTGATGAATTTTTTATGGTTTTTTGATAAAATGAGATTATGTAAAATCAATATTTTTCATTAGCATAATATTTTAAAAATTATTATTATAACTTATTTATTTATTCATACAAGTTTTATAATGCTAATAGCAATGAGATCCAATTGCTGTCGTATGACATTATATTTAACACGCAACACCACTGTTTGTTTAAAAAAACTGCACAAATCAACATCAAGTCTTTGTGATGTTTAATAAAAATGCTAGTAAATGAATGCACACAATTGGAAAATGCTTTCAACTTAAAGCTATCAGTCTTATTATATACATATAGGGTCGCAAGCAATTTATTAACTGATTCTGTTACTTTTCCACATAAAATGCGTCTAAATTTTCTATTTTTGAGCAAACAGAGCAGCCGACATAGAATCTATCAATAATAAATGAAAGAATTCTGGCTTTAATCAAAACAAATTAATACTTTGTGCCCACACTTGCCTTCATCACCTTGATAGACTTATAACCATCCAATGTTTACGCATTTGTCGCTTCTTGTTTGAAGGAATACTTTTCTTTAATAAATAGTGGAGAAACGCTAACATAGAAGGAGATTGAGCTTAAAGATAACGAGTCGTTGAAAACCCTAATCTTTAAATGATGCTAAATAATAATGTCGCCAACATTATGAACAAACATTTCCGTAAAATAGTTCCAGGGTGTTGCCCATATGCTTACAGTAGAGTCATTGCTCACTATTATTAGCCGTTTTTGCTATGCTCGACTCAATTAATTAGTTTTCGGTAAAATCTTACACAAATATTGTACATTATTAACCACAGCGATGATTGTAACAAAATACCAATTATTCTTGCATAACAATTCCATAATTTTACACAAAGCTAAATACATTTTCATGAAATAAAGAGAGAACAAATATGAGTATAATTAATTAGTTTTGAGGTTTAAATATTTGAGATTTTTTTAACGAATATTTAAGAATATGCATTAAAATTATTAAATATTATTGAAAAAATAAATGAATAAATTTAAATTTTCTGTAAAACTATATTACATTAAATATATTTTTAGATATAAGGAAAGGCAGATATTAAATAATAGAATAGGTTATGTAACAAAATACTATTTAGAAATTTTATTAAATTGTAATTTTTCAATTTAAAACAGTTATAAATATGTAAATGAAGTAATTTTTATTATTATTGGTAAAATTCGAACAATATATTGTTTTAATTTTTACCATTAATTGCAATACAATATTTAATTATATCATTCTATTAAAAAGTGACGTTTAGAAAACTCAAATCCACTAGCTTATTTATTTTATTTTAGCTTAAAAACAAAATTTTAAAAATAACTTTAAAAGTTTGCAAAACTGTTACTACGAACAGAGATACGAGTTATGCTATTATCACAAATCTAAAAATAACAGATGTTCAAACGTATTGATTATCTGTTTAAATAATTAATAGTATGATTTATCTCATGATAGAATAATTATTCTAAAGTATCAAATTAAAAATATTTTCGTTATAGCTCTGCCATAGTAGCATTGAGATCAAAGCATAACTCGTATCTCTGTTCGTAGTAACAGTTTTGCAAACTATTAAAGTTATAGTAAATTCTGGAACAAATGTTATTTCTTTACTATTTTAAATTTTAAAAGTTTTATTCAACTTTTCAAAAAGAAATGGTGAACATAGAACCCTTTGAAACGTCAAAATTTAATTTCGAATTAAGTAATTACGAACTTTAAATATATAAACTCATTAAATCAATAAAAAACAGAATTTTAAAAAATTTATCAATATAATATATCTAATTAGCATTAGACACTTCTTTTTATTGAAAACATTTAACATAAAATTGTATATATGTGTCAGTGAAACATATAAAGACAACAAATTTAAAACTGTGAAATATTTATAAATGTAATTTTTATAATTAGCTTAAAAATGTTTAATACTTTTAATGGGTTGAAAGATGTTCTCAAAATTATTATTAATAAATTGTATTTTAAATTGTATTTTTAATAATTTTTATTTTGATTGATCAAAAAAAAGTTGGTTTTTATTTTTATTTTTTATTTTGTTTTCTTTACAAAATCAAAATCATGATTCATTTTTCTAGCAAATTATTTTGATTTGATTTTTAGAAAATTTTTATTTTAATCGTATTTAGATTTTGATTATTCAGTAAAAGTCGAAAAAAATCAAATTCAAAGATAAAAGTCAAAAATCATACGACACTTTATCACTTACTACACTACCCATAAATTTTTATAAAAAGTTATATGGCTATATAAAAGTTTTTATTTTAATTAAATAATAGTTTTTGTTTTATTATAGAATTAGAAGTTTAAATCTTAAATTTACAAAATTGGTTTAATTATGTTTAACCAATTTTACAAAATTTTAATTTGCTATTAACATTTTCATGAATTAAGGGATATGTGGAAATTCTGGCAATTTTTTTCTTAATTTTTTTATTCGATAGTTAGACATGCTATTGCAAACCTTTGAACAACTTTAACACTAAATTAAATTCTATATCATAAAAAAGTTTAGAAATATGAAAACCTTTTTAAAAATTCAGTCTTACGACAAATTTCATTATAATCGAATATCATAAACAATATTAATTTTTAGATAATTTTAAAATTTTTCAATAAATGATGAACGGTCGCAACAAATAATTTAATTTTTTAATACTAAAAATTAAAACTATTACTTACATTGCCTTATAGTTATATCTTAAGCACACATATTTCAGTCAGATAGACTGTTCTGAAGAGATCTATTAAAACTTTAGCACTGTTGTCTGTGTTAGCAATCCATCGTTATACAGTCACAGAAAAGTATATCAGAAGCAATCTCGAACCACCATCCAGTTTGTTAGTGCGTCCGACAATTCAGTTTCGATCACTGGAGAAAAGTTCTTCCAACTTGGTCCACGTTGTCTGTATAAGAAAACAAACGATAACCAGTAACTTAATGACATGTCTAAAACATACACTAGCAGTAAGATTTTTGGTTTGTGCATCCGCCTTTTCGGTAACGAAATCAGAGGGAAAGGTCACCGGTATCTGTGTAAGCTAGTGTTGTATTTACTTTTGAATGTAAAATCAAAAGTAAATATTTATTTCAACTTTTACTTTTGATTAATCAAAATCAAATCAAAAGTAAATAAAAATGAAAAATTTAATAAAAAGTATAAGTAAAAGTAATTAAAATGAAAAAAAAAATTGCAAGCAAAAGTAAAATACAATTAAAATTGTTATAAATTTGAAAAGTAAAGTAATTTTGAAGTAATTAGAAAATAAATAAAGACAGTCTAAATTATTAAAATTTTTATTTCATTCTATTAATAAAGTAAATTTATAGATTCACATTTTAAGTAAATTACATTTCAATTTAAATTTTAAAATTTCTTTTAATTTACATTGCATTTCGATTAGATTTTTTTAAAAAAATTTATTTCGATTACATTTCAATTTCCATTAAAACAAATTTAAACAGATTAATTTCGAATTCTATCTAAATTCATATTTTATTAGTTATTTTTTATTATGGAATTTTATTTTTTTAATAAATTATCATTAAAAATATTTTTTAAACTCGCTAACATTTTTTGTTCCAATATATGATAATCAGTATTAAGTAATAAATATTAAAATGTATTAAATTGGACTTTACAGTTTTTAGCTAATTTGATATTATACAAAATGATCAATTAAATTGAGATTTAATAAATGGAAAACAAAATAAAAAAGTAATTATTCTTAGTGTTGTTTCCATTTTTAAAAATCGAACTTGAAATCGATAAATTTGTATTAATGGAAATTGAAATGTAATGGAAATAAATTTTTTTTAAAAAATATAATCGAAATGCAATGTAAATTAAAAGAAATTTAAAAGAAATTGAAAAATTTAAAATCAAAAAATTAAAAAAATTTTGAGAATATGAAAACTACTTAATAAATGAGTGAAAAAATTTTAAAACTTACTTCCATAATCGTAATCCAAAACCAAAAGAAAAGGTAACACATCTTTATATATCTTTATTTTTTTTAATAATTTTACATTTTAAAAAAGATAAAAACGGAGATTAAATCAAAAATCTAATTGTAATATTTTTGTCATTTATATATATTAGGTATTTTTTAGGTTTGTATTTTTTAAGTAGATTGATTAAAAAGTTAGATCTCTCACAACATTTTCTTTATTTTTTTGTTCTGAAATATTTTAATTTTCTACTGATTAATTTTTTTGAAAATGAGCTTAAAATTTTATTGAATGGAAAATTCCGTTTTAATGAATGGAGAATTACATTTTATTGAATAAAATATTCAACTTTATTTGCTTTATCTTTCATAATTTGTTCTATTCTACTTTATTTCTTTAATACAGTTGTTTTTTTTATTAACTTTATATTAAAATCTTTATTTCTTTAATTAAGAAACTTTTATCCAAACTGAAATAGTATTAGTGATTTAATTCTATGGGAAATATTAGGTGTGAACAGCGTAATCAGTTTTTTTCACATAGTTATTTGTAAAAATGTATATTGTTATGAGTTACAACTATTGCTATCAGTACTGGCCTACAGTAATGGGTCGCTAGTACTCATTACGTCATAACTCATCTCATATCACCTCATTTCACCTCACATCACCTCATATTACGTCATATCACGTCATGTTATACACTTATTAAGCACATGTTAACTCATAACCTATTTCCATATCCTTTACATTGTTATTCACATACACACTTCTTATGTAGACTTCAAAGCATTCACATGTAATCTCTTAGGCCATTTTATATTTAATCATAACGCTTTTGTTTCATATTATAACTTGTATTAAACGTGTGTTTTTCTAATAAATATTTCATTAATTGAAGCCTCAATTATTAGTTTAACCATCGATTCCTCCTCAACAAATAGTTTATGGTTGTATCACATACAAACCCATAACAGTGGCGCAGTCGGTCTGAAGAACCTTCAACAGTGGAATCACGTTTATATTGTCGTAATTGAAACGTCACACCAATTAACTGCAACGCGTTATCAAATCAAATCACTCAACTCAACAAATACTACACAATCAATCAAACATATCAGCGATTGGCAACACGTCCAGTTCTGGTTACGCAAACAGTTCAAACACAGAAGTCAACTGCTATCAACAATTCCTCGATCTCATCAATCGATACAAGTCCAGTATTGGTCTAACATTGCATGTCATACAATTTTCGGAAACTAGATCCAGTAGACTATCGGGAATCCTCATCAGAGTCATCAGAGTCAGAGTATTTGTCTTAAGAAGAATCAGATTTTAGCGCAACTAATTATCAAACAACGCCTAAGACACTTGTCGACGAAGCAGATATCACTTCATTGTGCAATCACTCATTCTTCAGCATACAATCTCTACTACTACAGCTTACACTGAACGGGTCCCTGCGTTCAACGATACAATTTAATTAAATTTCGATAAACTTAAAACTATGTTTGAATAAAATAGTATTTTATAATAAAAGAATTATACTCTTATAAAAATTTATGTTTATATTAATTAATGATATATAATTGTTTTAAAAAAACATGATTAAATATTATCTCTTTTTTTTGTTTTTTTTAATAATTTTATAATTTTTTTATTATTAAATATGTGTAGTCTAATATAAGTACTAACAGGTTATGTTAACATATAATGAAGATAAAATAAATAGTTGATTAATGATACAAATAAATACGTTTTAGAACCATTGACGATCGCGTGAATAAGTTTGATAAGCTGGTGAGTATGTTAGCTGATATGCTTGTGTATGTTGGTTGTTGACATAAGGATTTTACGTTTGTCCTGTTTTGTTGACCACCAGAGAGATAACAGATATTCATATTTGCCGTAAATATTCGTTTGATTTTGCCAATTCTTGAATGGAGACAGAAAAAGCGCCGAAGTCATTTTCACGGTTGTTTCCATCATATACCATCATTTATTCACATGATATGTTGAGAAGTTCGCAAATAAAAGTTATTTGAGTGCGATAGAACGTTATAGATGAAATGATTTCACCGACAAACGGTTTAGATAGAGTAATACGATCACGTGATTGAACATAATTGGCATACGGTTCCAAACGATAGTTATTTTGATTTCTTTTGTTGCTCATTTTTAAACTTTTTGGAAAGTAACCGAAAGCTTCTTCTTGGCTGTTGTTGGTTTATTAATTTGTCTGCGAAAATACGTGAGTACACGCTAACCTCTCTTAAAAACTCTTCGATTGTAAGAGTATAAAAATCCGTATGATGGAATAATAATCCAAATCTTTCAGTTCTTAACTTTATGTTATTAATACCGTTTTTCTGCTCACGTTTAATTAATGTTTTCGTTATATCTTCAATAACAACGTTGACTGTTATAGCGACAACTTGTCTCATAAAAGTTTCAATAGAATCTAATGATGACATTTAACAGGAATTTCTGATTAAATTATTACATATAGTTAACTTAACATCACGAAAGAAATTACAACTATGAATCTTTTTGTGAGTTGCGTGCAAGTATTTGACCGTAAATCTGTAATGTCAACACAGGTGGGCTGACAAGATTTAATTGGATTTCTATTACTTGGAACATTTCATTTAAGCTTTTTTTGTTAAAATTGGTAAAAAGTTATATTATATATTGCTTTTAATAATTTAAAATCAAATTCTTTTATAATGCGTGAGCTAAACTTGGAGTTTTTAAATTTTTATATTGTTATTATATAATTAATTCTTGCATAAAACTATAAATTAGAACTGCTAACCTTGTGTGTGTAACTTAAATTAATTAAGATTTTATTATCAAAAATGAATTCTAGATTTTCTATTTTTATATAAATTTAGTTTTTATAGTATAATCATATAAATCTTTTTATATTAGATATTAATCTCTTGTAGTATTAGTTTGTAATAACATAAATTAACATAATTTAATCTTTAATTTTTGCATTACAATACCAAAAATTTATTATATGAATTTTTTAATTTAATTTCAAGAAGATATCTATTGTAATTTTTTTATAATTATAGAATTATCTTAAAATTATTAAAATTTTTATTACTATTATTTTTTTATAAATAATTTTGCTTTAACGAATAGTCTGTTATACTAATAAAAAATAAAAAAAAATATTGTGTTTATGAATTAAATCCATACATTTAGTATTTTAAATATTTGGTATATTTATATTAAATTTAATTTTAAATTTGAAAAAATAGGGGTTTTGTACTTTTGAAGGTTATTTTATTATTTTCTAAAATATTATAGTGTGCGCTACTATAAAACTATCAAATATATCATTTTGTAGCAAGCGGTTAGCCTTGAAACGGAATTTTTATGGTATCTTCAAAAAAAATGTTTTATCGATTTTTGTCACTTTTAACCCTTTGCGTCAGCTAAACCTAAACTTTTTTCTCCATATTCTTGTTCAGCATAAAAAGTTCTAAAAGAATAAATATTAAATAGAACTGCTAACCTAGTAGAAGGGTGTTAAATAAATTAAAATTTGAAAATAATTTCTAAAAATTTTTTTATATGTTATTTATGTTGCGTATACTTTGCGTTATAATACAATTTTTTTTGAGAGGCGCTTACATTTTTTTAGAGCATATTTGCACAGATTTTCATAGCATGCGTTTGAGGAAAAAAAATTTATTTGCTCTACTTTTGTTTGATCAGCATTTCAGAATTTAAACAGAAAAATATGGTAAGTTTTGTTAAATTTTTATACTTATTTTAATAAAAGCATTTGATTAATCAACCTTTTTATTAATATAGGATAATAATTATGAAGATAATAATGCAATTGATGTATCAAGTTTAATGTTTGGATTGGTTGATACAGTTTGTTTGAATTCTAGTAATGAAGTGGAAAACTCGATAAACATTGAAAATGCTAATAAAAATTTTATCGGCCCAAGTTTTCCCACTGAGAACAATGAAAATACTTCTGAAAGACATGAGAACTCATATCAGCCACGATACCAGGTAAAAAATAAAAATTATTTCAAAATTTTTACGTTTTTGCTATTTTTAATATATACGAGAACACTTTGCAATAGTTATTTTTATTAAATTTTTTAAAGGAAAACGATGAATCTAGTGATAGTCATGCTTTTTTCATGGATTTAAATGAAAATATGAATGACCTTGAGGACAACTCAAGACCCAAATCTCGTTCAGAGGAATATATTGATGGGGTCAATGATACAGATCCATACCGAAAATATAGCACACATCAAAGTGTGCATTTACTACGTAGTTCAGATAGAATGTAAAAAGTCTATACCGCAAGCTTTTACAAGCCATCTGTTAGTTTGTGGCACAAATGAAATTATTACTACAAGTACAAGTGATGCATTTAATTTTAATGCATCTACTAGTGCTCAAAATTCTACTAGTCGAGGTAAAACTATTACATCTGCGGTTACGGCAACAAAAAGTCCTGCCACTGCTTTTAATAAAAATTCTACAGCACACAAAAGTAATGCTTCTGCTGCTGCTAATCTAATTAATGTCACTGCTACTAAAAGTAGAGCTCCCGCTGAACAAAATACTGTGGCTGGCACATCACTAGCAACGAACAAAACAACAAATTTTTCTGTTGTAACACTACCAGGTGCTCCTAAATAAGGAGGTTAAGGAAGAAAGCTATTGAGTGCTTTAAAGCCCGCAAAAAGGTCTAGACTGGTCTTAAAGAATGTTTGAAAAAGCGTAAATGAATATGGTTTTATTGATGATTTCTTATTAGAACATTCCGTTAGATTTAACAATGGGTTAATTAAAAATTATGTGGACGAAAGTCAAATTTTTCAGGTTATTATAAATGATACATTTTTAATTATTGTTATATTTTTTTAAAAAAAATTTTAATAGTTTTGTGTGAATCAAAATGATTATCTAATTGAAGGCGGAGAAACCTTAAATCATCTCGACTATTATTGGTAAAATTGTGGATGCGGAAACCAATGAGGATTCAGACTATTATTAAAAAAGTTGGGACAATCATCAAGGCCAATATCAACTATATAATAAGTATGTATTTGATCTACAAGCGAGATATATTTATAATTGGGAGAAAAAACACAAAAACCAAAAATTTCCGGGTGCTATCATACAAGATTCTCCTTTCGTTAAGGGACCGAAAATTTATCAAAGAACTGGTCTGTTCAATAAAGAATATAATGTTGTTTTTCAACGATTTGTTGAAAATAATTTGCTTTCGAAAGTAAATTTTGAATTTTACAGGTAATTTTAGATTAGTTCAAATTGATTTTTGTATTAAATAGTTAAAAAAAATTATTTTTTTAGTGACATTATGAATAGTACACCGGCTAATGAAATGAGTTATAATTTCTGGAAGGAAGTTCGTTTTTCGTGGAATTCTTTAATGCAGGACTCTAAATTTTATATTGAGCCTTCTATCGCAGGAAACAATGATGGTTATCTCTCAAACGTTCGTCACGATGAGCTTAAACATAATTTAAATGGCTACTATATGCGTTGTGACAATGGAATTCGCGAAACAATTAATCGAGCATTAAAAGAGGGTAAAACCGCACTGTGTCAGGTGATATCAGTTCCCAACCCAAATAGTATTTTTGTCATACATCTGTATTAGTAATTAAAATGAATCAAGTTACTAATAAAGCTCAAAATAATCAATTTTTTTATTAAAGACAATCTTTTAAATATTTAATTCATTTTTAAGCTCTATATTACGTTTCGATTAAAGAAATTGATTCTATTAAGTCACCACCAAGACCTCTTATTCGCTTATTATCGAAATTATCGGTACATAAAGAACTTACAATTATTCACGGCTCACAACCCGCTAATATAACCGATTGTCATTTCCGTTGCATAATATTTATCGCAAATTTTTGTGACAATTACAGTATAAAAAAGTTGGCACATCGTTATTGGGACTTTAAAGGAAAATGAATGCTAGATAGTTTGGATGCGATTATGGTTATATTTTAAATCACTTATATTAATTTTGGTTTTGGTAGTATATAAAATTATTTGGTTAAAAAATTGTATTTTGTAATAAGTACTTATAGTCTAATACAATTAATTTCATTTCAAATTTGGTTTATGTAATTTTAAGTTTTGGGTTTAGTTAATAAAGAAATGGATTTTCAAGTTTTTAAATTTGATTAGTAATATAAATGGATGTTCTGCTTTATGTCTGCAGTATTGTTGTAATAAAATTTAATTATATTTTATTTTATATTGTTTAAGTTAAGTTTTAGGGCGCGGCGACAGCCGCGCGTTTGCCGATGTGTTGCTTTTATATTGTTATAGTTTTATGAATAAACTTTTTTTTACAACAATGCTGCAGACATAAAGCAGAACCACCATATAAATAATAATAATAATAATAATATATGAATAAAATAATATCGATGTGTTTAAGTTTAATCTAATTCTATATAATGTCTATTTTTTTAATATTAAAATTTAATAATTTATGTCATATACCAATAAGTTATTTTAGTATAAGTTATAATACACTTTTAACGTATGTATTAGTGTTAAGTTTAAGAGAGTTATTATTATAAATGCCATGATTAACAATAGTTAATATCATCGTGTACAGAATTTCTATTATAATATTATGATCTAATGGACACAACTAATATTCATTATAATTGACGATAATTGAGAGTTATTCGATTTAAAGCAATTGAATGTATATGACTCAAACTCGAATCTCAATCAATTTACTCTCGAATCTGATTTTTAAAATTCCGTTTAATCGAAATTTTCAATACTATTTACAGATAATTGAGCATCAGATTCGATTGATTTTATTAAATAATAATCGATTTAAAACATATAATGGTCAACAATGTCTATTAAATCGGAAAAAGTTAAGTTATGTTTGTTTATCTCATTTAAATATTTATAAATTGTTTGATAATATCTACGAATCGTTTACAGACAGATTTTAAATAGTCTTTAATTTATTCGTCTTATATTAATAAAGTGATTGTTATATAATATTTATCAGTTTAAATGTATGAGTTTTATAAAGAATTAAAATCTTAAGCAAAAATTTCAGAAATTTATAAATCCTTTTAAAAACAAACATAAATAAATCAATGAATGAAAATCCGAACCAAACACAAGTGATACCACCAAATATACATAAAAATTCAATAAAAGACATTTTTATTGTTTCGGTGTTTGTAACAACATATGATAATTGTGATTTGATATTAATCATCAAAGGATTGAATGCTCCATAATTTTTCGTGGTATGCTTTACATCATAATTTGTGTTCAAACAAAATGGTACGAAGCAATACTGATAACAATACTCTGCTATTTCTTGTTTATAAGTGTCATTGAGATAAGTTTCGCAAAATATATGTTATATATTTCATTTAATTGAGATTAATGTGTTATCAAGTTTATTAGATTAATCCAGAAATTAAACTTTTCGATTAACAAAGTTATCAAGTTTTACGGGAATAACGCGAAAATTGTATTCGAAGTAATCGAAACAGTGTTGAAAAAGTGTAATTTTTATAGCAGTATTGAGATTGCGTTTAATGACCGCACAAATATTATAAACGAATTCAAAATTTTAAAAATAATTTCCAAATTCTATAAGAATTTTAAATCAATTACATTTTACGAACTTAACAGATTTATTAAAACTTACTTTGCTTGTCACAAAAACTAGATAAAAGATGGGAAAATAACGATGAAAAACCTTGTATGGTTTTTTTTAGAAAATTTCCGAAATTGGTGTCAATTCAAATTTTTCCGTTAAATGTTTTGATCAATGAAAATAGTGATGAGACGTTAGTGCCTAAACTAATAGAAGTTATAGATATTTCCTGTTGTGATGATAGTGTGAAAATGGATTTGTTTGTGAACAGATATCGCAAAACAATTAAGTGCATTGACATCCGATACGATGGCAGTGATTGCTGTCTATTGTTTGAGCAATTGTCGACCTTATATAATCTCGAGAAAATTTGCATAAATTTTGGTGTTTATCTTAATATTGCACCAAAATTTCTCGAAAGTCTAAGTAATATTGCGAATAACTGTACAAATTTAAAGTATTTGAAAATATTTATGAAAAAAATTTGCAATAATTTGAATTTAACAGGCAGTGATTTGATGCAAGCAATCAGTACTTTTCGTAAACTAAAATATTTAGAATTGGGTTTAATGTATTCTTAGATGAAAGTCATAATATGGCCTTACGTTTTGACTGTTAATTATAACGATTGTAATCCTATTAATTATGACAATGATTTAGAAATAAAATCATTGAAAAGTTTGCAATATTTAGCACACCTTTAATAACAGCACCGATAAACGATGCATATTTCACTGACATTCTCTTATATTTTACGCAATTGAAAACAATCACAATCGAAACTAATTTAGTTCTAAGTGATAGTGCAATGAAATGTGTGTCACATTTGAAACATTTAATCCTTTAAAACTAATTTGCATTAAACGAGAATCAGTGTTGTTTACCTATAGTGGTGTTTTCAATTTAATTCGAAACTGTTCTCAATTGACACGTTTACTGTTGAGGCCAAACATTATATTATCGCGTCAAATATATGAGTTAATGGAGAAAAGAATGCAACACTCAAAACGAATATCACTTAATTTAATACCACAACATTTAGTACATGTATATTTAGTGCATATCTAACCAATTAAGACAAATTAAAATTTAGGTTTAAAAAAAGTCCTATAATTAGGAAATAAGTGACGCCTAAGTTTGCGTGGAACAGAAAAATTTGCAAATCAGCGAAAGTGAAATTCAAATGCAAATTCAAAGCACGTATAGCCTGTCTTTTTCGCTGACAGTCTCTCGATTAATCGGCAAATTTTCAATTTTAAGCTTAACTTAATGCGAAGGTTTCTCGCAATCATAGAATTGATTAACGGATACGGAGAGTGAACTGCAGGTGATATCGAAGCGATCACTTTGTTGCCAACAATTACACCGATCGACACAAATGCAACAAAAATCAAATTGTTCATGGTAGCTTGATTCAGCGGCCACGGAAGAATTTAAAAGTTTTATTTAAAAATATAATTTAAAATTCGTTCACATCTACCACTTTTCATCAGTTCACTGCAAGTTTCAAGAATGCTCCATTAGTGGTTCATTAGTTAAACGCTAACTTGTCAGTATGAACTGATGACTGAATGAACCTTATAAATGGTAATTATGAAAGATTATAGAATCCAATTATTAAGATAATATTGTTTAGAAAACATTATTAAAGATAATAATAAAAATAAATATTCTCCTCAAACAATACTTTCAATAATTTAAAATAAAATTTTTCTTGACTTAAAATTTATTGTTGTGATTAGTACTTGAGAGAGTGCACACAAAAATATTGTAGACTTTGAGAAAATGTTTATAAAGTATTTTAGTCAAAGTTATTAAAATGTTTGAAAGAAACTAACTATCAATGTTTAGAAATAATGTGATGAAAAGGATATGATTTGCTAAACAAATAGTTTTGACTTTAATGTAAAATATGTGAAAATGATAAGTAATATTCATTCTGATTTTGAACTTGAAATAAACGTTATTATAAATTTGAAGTTGAATTCAGTTTGTGTCCATAAAATGGCGTCCGCGTCTTTGGTGGTTAATGTATGAATTTACGAGACTTGAGATATTGTGGTAGAATTTTGGTAATGCGATGAAAAATTTTTAAAGCAGTTGGAGATTGAGTGGCGTATATTGTGGTGTATATTTAGAGAACGGGTATTTCGGTGAACGAGTAGTAACGGTTCTCGAGTAGTAACGGTGGACGAGTAGTATCGGTGAACGAATAATAACGGTGGACGGGTGGAAATGGTGAGAAAGAAGTGGCGGTGAACAGTAATCTATTAAATTAACGAATTGGATGGCGATAATAGTCAGGACAATTAGGATGTCTGTGGACAGTCTGCTATTGGGGTGTCTGTTGTTCGGTCGGTCGATTAGTCGGTCAAGTAGTGGTGGTAGCGTAGAAGGTTGGGCGTGTCTAAAATTCATTCTAGCGGTTTTTTTGGTAAGCGTTTAACTAATGACCCGTATGCCACACATTCTTGAAATATTTACTGAACAGGCGCCACAAAACACTGTTTATGTTGTCAAAATTTAAAGAAAATTCATTCGAGCGGTTTTTTTTGGCAATCGTTTAACTAATGACCCGTATTCTGCACATTCTTGAAATATTTACAGAACACGCTCCACATATTACTGTATATGTTATCAAATTTTAAAGAAAATTCATTTGAGAGGTTTTTTTTGGCAAGCGTTTAACTAATGATCCAGTTTAACTAACTGTGATAAAACGGTTATCCTAGTGGAAGCGAGTTCATGGCATGTGCTAACCAGATATTTTCTTTAATGGCAGCTGGATCAATCTCATGAAGTAATCAAACGGTGCTTATAATGGAAGCGAGTTCATGGCACGTGATAACCAACTATCTTCTTTAGTGGCTGCTGGATCAATATCATGAAGTAATCAAACGGTGCTTATAATGGAAGCGAGTTCATGGCTCGTACTAAACTGCTATCTTCTTTAGTGGCCGCTGGATCAAGCTTAAGAAGTGATCAAACGGTACTCATAGTGGACGTGAGTTCAAGGCACGTGCTAACCGGTTATATTCTTCTTTGTTATCTGGATCAAGTTCAATAAGTGATCATACGGCGCTCCTAATGGAAACGAGTTCATGGACCTAATCATATCTGGCATCTCGACGGATATGATAAAATAAAAACATGATTTTCCTATAGATGGTTCAATTCGTTTTGTTATTTGGTTGAAAGTAAGAAAATTTTTTCTATGTATAATAATGTATCACATTCTTATCATTCTTCTAACGAAATATGTTATTAAAAGTTTTAATAAGAATATTAACAAAAATCTTGTATTATTTTTAAGTGCTTAAAATATTTTTATTCAAATATTATTTTATTGGAAACAAAAAAACTGTTTTAAAACTAATAAATTAAAAAAGTTAAATTAAATGTTTTAACGTAGCAAAATATTAAAATTTAAATTATTTAAAAAAAATAATTTAAAATTTTAGTTAAAGTCGAAATTATCAGATAGATTTCGAATTAAAATTTTGTTTTTTTTGCATAATAATATTATCTTAAAAGTTATAACTAGTGTTGTTTTACTTGCACTTTTTTAATTTTTCTTTTCTTTTTCTTTTTCTTTTTCTTTTTCTTGTGGTATTATTTTTAATTTTACTTGTATTTTATTTCTTTTTTTATTATTTCAATTTTTCTTTTCTTTTACTTTTTCTTTTGATAATTTATTTAATTTTAATTGTATTTTACTTTTTCTTTCGTACAAATTTTTAATTCTACTTTTGCTTTTTCTTTTACTTTTTCCTTTTCTTATACTTTTTCTTTTACTTTTTTTTATATTCTAATGCAATTTTGAAGCTCGAGCTGAACTAATTAACAGCTTTTATATATTAAATAAACATAAATCATTAACGAAAGTAACATAAAGTTTTATTTTAATAATTTGTTACTGTTTATAATGTAAAACTTTCTTTGAATATTACTTGTTCTTTTTCTATTACTTGTTAAAAAGTAAAACAACACAAATTATAAAATCTATTTAATTTTTTAACCATTATTTAGTCAGAAATTTTTACATAAATTTTTTTATACACTTATGCCATAAATTATCTTTTTTTAAAAATATAAATTACATAGTAAACGGACATAATTCTTCTTTAACAATTTAAAATTAATATTTAATTTTTTCTAAAGAAATTTGGTTAATTTATAATTCAGTTTGAACATAAACATTTAAAAATATAATATAACTTAAAATAACTTGAAATAGATATTAATAATATAATAGAAATAAAAAAAGATTTTTATTTTCAGTTGTTTGTATTCTTTTTACGATTATTACTTTTGATTAAGAACTGTAAACATACTAATTCAAATAAATATTAATCATAAAAATCGCTTTATAACTAATTTTTTGGTTTTACAGATAATGTATTTACACTTTATTTTTTATTCAACAAATGTTTTATAATCGATTTCATTTGTAATTTTTTGTTTTTTTTGAGTTTGAATTAATTATCAATCTTTTAAATAAAAACTATGTAAATCTTCCACTCTTGAAAAAATGTGTTAATTTTAAGTAGTGTTTGGAACTTCAACTTTTATTAATTCACTTACTTTCACTATTGCATTTAATTTAAACTTTGATTTCATATGTATTTCGCTTTCGTTTTTCACAAGTTTTTTAATTTGGCTTGTATTTAGCTTCCGCTTTTACTTACAATTTAATTTCGCTTTTGCTAAATTTATCTAAGCCTAAATTATTTAATAACTGTAAAATATTTGATAAAAAGCATTTAAAAACAAAAGTTATAAACTAAATAATTTAAAAATTGTTTGTAAAATAACCTGAGACTATCTGTTTGACTTAGTTTAAAAACCGTTGGAAACTTTTTTAATATGGAAATTAAGATATTTTTCCTTAAGCCAATAATATAGTATTATTTTAAACGGCTTGCTTTTGAAGTCGCCCACAACTTATGTGTGTAATGGTCTTTAATTATAAGTCAATAAAATAGTTTCTGACCATAACTACCGTTATTGTAAGAATGTTTTTTGGAGTGTTATTTTTGATTTTTGTCTTAATTTTTAATTTTTTTAATAAAATAAAAATAAAAATTTTACAGAAAATCAAAATCAAAATTAATTTATTTTAGCATAAAATTTAAAGGGGTTTGAGATAGTTAAAAGTGGAAAAACCTCTAATTGAAAAATATATTTTAAAAGTCAATGCTTTAATTTTGTGTGAATTTATATGAAATGACACTTTACTGTTGTTATTTATAAAAATTAAGTTGTGTGGTTTCATCCTCTTAATCGTAATTAAAGAGTAAGTGAGCAAGAGAATAAGAAAGAGAATAAGCCTTTTGTAAAAAAATAATATCTCGAAAAAAATATAACATTCATAACAATATAAATGATTTAAATAAAAGTTTAACTTAAATTGTTAATAAAAAATAAAATTTACTAATAAAACTTCTTTTTCGTTTAAGTAGTGTTGTATTGACAACGAGTTTTGAATTTTGATTGTATTTTGATTTATATTTTTTTATATTTTCTATTTTGATTGTATTTTGATTTTTATTTATATAAAATTTTTAATTTTGATTGTATTTTGATTATTATTTTTTCCTATTTGCTATTTTGATTGTATTTTGATATTGATTGTTGAAAGTTTTACAATTTTGATTGTATTTTGATTTTGATTGTTGAAAGTTTTACAATTTTGATTGTATTTTGATTTTGATTAATCAAAATATATTTGGGCTAATATTTTGATTATAATATTGATTAATCAAAATTAAAATGCATTTTTTGCTGATTTTCTTTTTAATTTTGATATTTTTAAAAGCTTTAATTTTGATTGTATTTTGATTTAATTTTTAGATCTAAAATAATTTTGATTGTATTGTGATTATAATTGTAAGCTACCAAATAACTTTGATTGTATTCTAATTTTGATTATTAGTTTTATCTTATTTTTGATTTTATTTTAATTTTGATTAATCAAAATCAAAATACGCAAATAATTTTAATTTTAATTTTGATTTTTAACAATCAATACAACACTACGTCTAAGTTTAATATAGTGTTGTTTAACTTGTAACTTTTAAATTTAACTTGACTTTAGCTTTCGCTTTTTTATGATATTTTAATTTTGCTTGTATTTCGCTTGACTTTTAAAAAAATTTTCGATTTCGCTTGTATTTCGCTTTTGTATTAGATTTAGATTTTAATTTAACTTGTATTACGCTTTTCTATATTATACATTTTTAATTTGTCTTTAGCTTTATCTTTCGCTTTTTGATTTCGCTTTTTAAGTTTTAAACCATTTTTTGTCTAAAGAAAAGTCATATTTTGAGTAATTATTGATTAAAAATGACAAAACTCAATAATATATAATGAATCTCCACTTTATTAATCAAAATTCCTCATATTTTAAACAAAAGCTAAAGTTAAAGTGAAAAGCGAAAGTCAAATTAACCTAATTTTTATTTAGCTTGTATTTAACTTCTCTTTTTTAAAATTTTTTTAATTTAGCTTGTATTTCGCTTATCTTTATAAACATTTTTTAATTTAGCTTGTATTTCTCTTTCGCTCATGCGAATGTTAAAGTCAAAAAATAATTTAACTTCAGCTTTCGCTTTCAAAAAGCGAAACAACACTAGTTTAATAGTATTTTTACATTGTAATAAATAATTAAATTTATATTCGCACGCGAATACTTCTATTAAATATTTATGTTTATACATTCATTTTTTAATTTCGATTACAGTTTGATTTGGAAAATTACTATAATTTTTATTTAATTTTTAATCTCTATTTTATTTTCTAAAAATTTTAATTTTGATAGCATTTCAATCTCAATTCTTAATTTTAATTTCATTTAATTTCCATTTTAATTTTTAAATGAAAATAGAAATTTTTTGATTTATTTTTTCTGAAGATTGAAAATGGCAACAGCACAGCTGCAACAGGGCTAGCTGCAGTTCAAGCTAGTTTTCAGCTAAGGTTTTAGAGATGGAGTTGAAAAAAATCCAAGATTACAAAGATTTAATACCAGTTCAGATCAGCTTTTAGCTCAAGCTTTATTATGAAGCCGCAATTCAAAAAAGTTAATTTTGAGTTATTATGCGTTTGCAAACAAATTAGTTTTCTGGACAACAATCATGCGGGTAAATATTCTCTCTCTCTCTCTCTCTCTCTCTCTTTCTTTCTTTCTTTATTTCTCTCTCTAGCTTTGATGACACAATTGAATAGATTTCTGTTGTGCGTAACGACGAATACAAAAAAAATCCTGGATTAGTTACTTTCTCAGAAAAATTTCAGGAAAGAATTAACTGTAAAGAAAACCTCTTTGAAATTTACTTTTCATTAAAAATTTCAATTAAATTTTAATTTAACTTTCTCTCTGAAAGTCAGCTTTTAAGAACAAGGGAAGATTTTTTGTTAGTGTCAGCCGTTGTCAACTAATTATTAAAAAATATTCTCATTTAGAATGTATCGTCAGCTTATATCAGCTAGTGTTTCTAAAAATTTTATTTATTGTCAGCTAAAAATTTCCTAATGACTTTATAGCACTATTCACGGAAAACTAAAGAATCGAAAAATATATAAATTAAAGTTTTAAATACATTTATTTAGATTCATTTTTATTTTAAAATAGTGATATTTTTTCGTTTTATCTTAAATGTTTTTAATAAAAAATGGGTCTATCTTAATATACCAAATTCAATTATTACAAAGAGAAAGGAGAAAATCTAAAATCCATATACATGCCTTGATTTTAAAGGTCAGATAAATTAATATTGTTAGAGTCTTTCTTGTAGTCCAAATTGTTATTTAAAAACATTTCCTAGTTTAAAAATATGATGAATTTTTTAATTATTACAGTATTTGAAATATATTACAGCAATAAGATCTTTTGCAGTTTCCTGCCCGAAAAAATACTATAATATCAATCGATTTTTCTTACCATTTCATCTTGATAAATTTTAATTTAGCCAATTTAACAAATAAAAACCAGAAAAATCTTTCATTTACGAATGTATAGAAAATGGTTACTTATCCATTTATAATATTTTGTGACTTTGAAACTATTTTAGAAAAAATTGATTTAAATTCAGATAAAACTTTGTTGATACATAAAACAGCATAAATAACATTTCAATGAGTGCAGATAAAACTATTTTTATTCTCTTTTCAGTACAACAATAGTGAACATATTAAACATTTATGCGAAATACAGTTTAAGCCAAAATTTTAGAACATTTTTGTTAAACTATTTCTCAACTATACACTTTATATTATGAATTGTTTAAATAAATATTTTTAAAAAAATTGTTCTAAATAGTACCCATTTATTATATTCATAAAATAGTTTCATTAAATTTTTTAGCTATTGATGAGTGAATATCAAATATTTTCTAAAATCTTCTTGCATTACATTGTTCATACAATTAAACTTTATTAATAATTATTTACTTATAATACTATTATTTACTAATTATAATTATTACTTAATTATTCACTTTCAAGGAAAGTAAAGAAACATTTGGCCAAATATTTGCAATAAAAAACATGGGCTATATTAAAAAGCGTTCAAAAGTTAAAATAATTCGATTCCGGCGTTACAACATCAAAACCGATGAAATCAATTATTATCGAGAGCAGTGCATGCTTTTCTTGCCTTGGTTCAACGAACAAGATGAACTGGTGAACGCTGACATTAAAAGAAAATATTTTGACAATATTAATACAATTTATAACAACTCGGTAAAATATGTTCATAACTGCGCTGACATTAAAGATTTTGAAGATACGTATAAATATTTAGCGTATGAAGTAGAAAAAGAAACCGATAATTTGGATATCGAGCACGAGTATACTGTATATACAGTTGTTCATAATGCTTCGTATAGTCTAGCGAAGACATTGGAAATACACTACCAAAAACAACGGTAGAAAGGTTTTTGACACCTAAATGTATAGATGAAAAAAAATATTATGCACTCATGCAATCGCTTAATTTAAAGCTACGCCAGTATTGAATGCACCTCATACATCGGTGCAAAACATCAACTGAGCAAATATTAAATATTGTATTTGGCGGTGGTGGTACAGGAAAATCCAAACTCATCAAAGCACTAAACCAATCACTTTTGCGCGTATATAATTCTCAACCGCGTATATTGTTGGAATTTTTGAACAACCTTCAGAAGCACCGACAGTCTTACTAGTTGAAAATTAACTATCGAGGTTTAGATCATCTGCATCGTTATCATTTAAACATGCGTTCCTTGCGTCATCAGATTCATCTGGCATTAAGATTGTTTATCACAATGTCCAGTCAATTGTGAAGCATTATAATGATTTAAAAAGTGATCCAAACTACATCTGTGAAGATTTAATGCTTTTTGTTGAATGTTTGAACTGTGCGTTCCAAGAATATCAATTACCAGGTTTCAACCTTTTGCATGGATTTTTATCGTTTAATAGTAAAGCTTTAGGAATTGCCATCTATTCAAAAGTACACGCGTGTTATTTATTTGATTATAAAACAACTGAACATCAAAGAGGCTATTTTGAATGTATTGGCATGCGAGTTAACAATGTCTCGATAATTGTGATCTATAATTCGCCACAATCATCCATCAGTAGTCTTTTGGCAAATCTAGATCTCTGTATAGGAAAGGTTGGTAATGGCAAACTAGATATAGTGGGCGATTTCAATGTAGATGCGAGTAAGAACTCCAATCAGCCACTACTAATTATGAGCCACTAAATTTAAATGAGGTAGGTGAATTTTAAATGAGGTTTGTGAATTTTATAACATAATAAATATGCTTCAATAAGTTCATTGTTGAAATAATAATTCACTATATTCAGATTAGTGTTCTGCTAATATTATATTCAAACTTAAAACATAGTTATATTATAAAACCTGTACTACACGGGAATCAGCCACTTTGGGCGGTAATATAGTATAAAACCCATTCTAGACTGGTATCTGCCACTTTGGGCGGTAATTTAGTATGTAATAGGTACATAACCGGCTTCTAAAACTTTAATATACATAATATATGTCAATAGTAAAACCTGGATTTGCCACTTTGGGCGGTAATATAGTATAAAACCTACATTATGCTTATGTAAAAACCGGCATATGCCACTAAGATTAACGACAGATTTCAACAGTAAAACCGGCATATGCCACATTGGGATAGAATATAGTATAAAAGCCATGTTATATAAATAGTAAAACCGGCATATGCCACTGTTGGATAGAATATAACATAGAAGCCACATTAAATCAATATTAAAACCTGCATAATTCAATTTCCACATAACTTCCACGTAATTATTAAATTTAATATATCCACATCTAACAAAAATTTCAATACGAAGTCAGATAATATGACCGTTTAGATCTTGTTTTTAATTTAAAATCAAAACTTATTTATGTAATACCAACTATAAATTTAATAAATAATAACTTATTTGGCAGCCGAATAGCCGAATAGGGGTTTTGGTGCTAATTTTTTGGGAGGAAGATAAAACCTCGTTAAATTTAATTTAAAAAATTTTACAATCCGATCAAACTTAATAGGGGTCTAGAAAACTCATCAGATTTCAACGACAATTTTTCACGATTTTTTTGCAAAATTTGGGTTTATGGTGAAATTTGGGAAAATCCCAAAAATCATAGCTCTGATAATAAGCAATAGAAAAATAAATAAAGATCACAAAGACATTAGTTAAGTTTTATAAACCAAATTGGATATTTTTATTATCTTTGTCAAAATCCAAAAAAACATCAGCCATTTTGATTAAAGAAAATTCAAAGCAGAATAAAACATGATAGATGCGATCATAATAGAGATTGGAAAATATCAGTTGAGTTACACTTTTTCTTTTTAAAATTTTTTACGTTTCCTTTTAACAATTATATTAGTTTCGTTTGCATTTCGCTTACGCTTTAAAACATAAATCTCTAAAATAAATAACGCTCTATTTTTGTTCAAATAATAAAAATAAATTGAAAAAACAAGAGTTAAAAAATAAGTGATTTTTAATTATTTTAATTAATAGCTAAATATTAGTTTAAATAATGTAATTTTTATTAATTAAAATACATTTGGACATTCTAATTAATTTAAATATTAGTCAAATAGATAAAAAAATCATATTATAAAGATAAATTTTTAGCAATTAATAAAAGTTTCAAAATTTATTTATGTATACAAAAATAATTTTTTAGATTAAACAATACAGAATCTGAATACAATGGATTGAAAATGTTTATTAAATTAAATATAAATTATCATTATTATTTTTAACTTATATTAAAATTAGATTAAAATTATTTAATAATTCATTTATTAAATAGATTATTATTTCGCTCGAAAATAATTTAAACAACACTAAAGTTATCAATATCCAAAATGAGAATGAGATAGAATTAAAAACTAAATGCTATTAAAGTTAGAAATAATAGAAAATAGAAATAATAATACAGTTTTAAGAAATTAATTTATAAGTAAAATTTAAATTTAATAAATATTAGAACTACTAAAGGAGCAAGTTTTATAAAATTTGAAAAAATATTAAATTTATTTATGGAAGTGATATATGTCATAATTCTTAATGGATTATTAAAGCGTAAAACTTTTTCGAAATATTATCTGCGTTATCAGATGGAACAACGATTCTTTACTCTTTTTTGAAATGATAGCGTAAAGATCTTAGAGTATTATCTGTACAGTTATGAGAACACGATATTTTTACGTTGAGTATATCAAGAAAATCTCTTTCAACTTCGCTCTCATCCACTTTATTCAAATATTTTCAAACTTTTTGTGTTCATTTGAAAAACTATAAAGTCTATAAAACATAAATATGAACTGAATGCTGTAATATTTGATTTCAATCTTTTGCACCGGTTTCTCTAGAATATTTAATTCATTTCCTTTTCTTTTTACATGTATTTTGTTGTCTATTTGATTGTGCATTAAGGTTTTGATATTTTGATATAAATCGTGTAAAGTTTTCATATTTTTACTTTTTTTTACATAAATAAAATTTGAATAGACAGATGCGGCTTCAAATGCAATTATCATTTGCTATGCTATCATTTCTCTTGTCAAACTGGTGTTAAATATCGTTTCAATAAATACAACAAAGCTTTTGACGAATCTATTAAAACACAAATGTTTAATTTTGTTATTTGATTTATCAAAATTCTCGCATTTGTTGGTTAAAAGCCACATTTTTTTGTAATCCTTCATTAACATTAATATCAGTAATACGCCATTGGATCGTATTAATCTTAGTGATAGTGGAGATTAGTAGTGTTTAAAAGAAGAAAAATATCAGCATTACTTATTGAGAGAGGAGTATTACGTCTTCTATCCATTCTTTATGTGAAACTTTTCAATCTCAAAACGAAGATAAAATTCTTTCTTTTAATATGAACTCGTGTATAAAGGGAGATCTTGCACTTACGATCTCAAATGGTCGTTTGTAGAAATGAATAATTTAATGAGCAAATTATACTCTTTGAAATATGGTGATAATGAAAATAAATCAACAGGAATATGTTTACAAAAATGTGTCTTGAAAAAATTTGTAAATCACGAACAATATAAAAATGTTCTATTAAAAAATAATTTTTATTCATTTAAAATGAGAAAAATTCAAAGCAAACTTCATAAAATTCA
>JAQIVF010000135.1:0-33326 GCA_034698365.1 Steganacarus magnus
TCGGTTTCGGTTTAATTTTTCTTAGAAAATTTTCGGTTCGGTTCGGTTTCACAAAACACAAACCGACGACAACTTTATTAGCGATCTATAGGCTCAACAAGTTCTCAGCAAAGTTAGGGCTAATTCTCATTTATTGATTCCTTTGAATACTATTTTTAATAAAAAATATAACACTTAAAAAACAAGTTAATACATATCAAATACTTACGAGTGAATCGATGTTTTTAAAAAATATTGGTTAAAATTTTGGTGAAAATAGAATGGATTATATGTAATCAAAACATTCAATATTTCAAATTAAATGGTTTGCTTAGATTAACTATGATTAAAATTCATACCGTCGCTGACGAAAATGTCGACTAATAAAACCCACTAGTAATGAATAGTAGCTAAAGTTAACAATCAATTTGTAAAACAAACAAACGCCGCAATAAAAATCGACTCACACTCAGTGTCAAAAGTTACTGCAATACTGCATGTGTTACGTAATATATACTGTATATATAAAGTTTAATTTTTTCTCATTTTTATGGAATAAAAACGTATCTGTGGTTGAGTTAAACTGAGTTCATTTAACAGCGTTTCACTAAAGTGATATTAGTGGAACTGCATTTCGGGCAAATTTATTTGTAAAGCAATAAAAAACAAAACATACGGTAAGTATTATAATTATGATAGTTTCATATCTAATATGTAAATCGATGTATTGATGAATTTAGATAAATTAATTTCTTATTTAATTGATACAAATAAGTAAAAGTTTATTATTACTGTACATAACGTTAATTTAGATAAAATTACATTAAACATATTTATGATAATTATTTTTTGAATGCAATATATTTATGATATCGAAAATATCGACAAATTTTTAAATAGTTAATTATTGAATTCAGAATAATATGAAATAACTATTTGGGAAATTATTTAATATTAAAGAATGCTTGAATTTAATAACAGAATTAAAATTTAAACTGATTATATTTTTTCGATGACTTTCCAGTGTCCTGTTGTTTCTTTCGCTTTTGTCGCGCCGCGTGTTCAGCAACCATATCACTGAGATCTTCTTTAGCCAAATGAGACGACTGCTCTTTAATAGTTTGCTCATATCTGGCAGCAACAGAAGCGGTGTCTAACGAACCCATTTCCAAATCGCTTGGATCGAGAGCCACATCCACTCCCTGTCCCTTTCGAAGAGTTGCTGCACTAATATCATATGTATGCGCGGATCCCATCATTTCTTTGCCCATTTTATCGATTTTTTTCTCAGGTATTACTGTATATAACGCAGGATTATCACCGCTAAAATTAAAATAGAGATTAAAGATTAATACTTTATAAACAAAATAAATAAATCATACAAACAACAAACCTCTCCATTTCGGCTTCAATTTGTTTTCTTTTTCTGAGTTCAATCATATCAGGCGTTTCCATTCCAGTCGGGATTGAAGTTAAACCGCTCGGTGTGATGAGACCCTCAGCGGGAGTAACAAATCCCGTTTCGTCCACTTCTTTTCCGGCCGCAGCTTTCGCATTGACACCCAATGCGGTTGGAGTCTCAGTTTCCTCTTCCACCTCCTCTTCTTCAGACTCAGACTCGGATTCAAGTTCTCCCCATAATGTTCTGTCCACTTCTTCCTCAATATGGTTGGTATCAGTAGTGCTGGTCACACCAAATACATCGCCATAAAGAGGTCGGCCATACTCATCAACTGGTGGTTTACCCCAACCTCCAGCGTGATAACCAAAAGAACAACCTTCAGGAATGGGCGCATTCAATCCAGGAATTTTGATGTTAGGGTATGAGGGCGGCGGTCCGTAACGCTGCATAGCTATGAGCCACGGAGGCGGACACTTATGAGCGTTCGGTCCCGTAGGCATTCCTAAAGCGGTGCGCAGATCATTACTCAACTCTCCAGGTTTCTTCTCTTTAAGTCGCGTTTCGAATTCTTTTCCTTCATAATATAAGTCGCCATGAATCGTCATTTTTGGTTTTGTTTGCCACTTAAAAAAAGCATCGTGTAATTTTTGATAATCGATGTCGATTTTGCCCATTTTTGGTCGTATTTTTTCTCTCATTTTAGCTTTCAGAGACTTCGCATCTTCTTTTTCTTGCAACGCCTGACGCATTTCCATGATTCCTGTTTTGCGAATAAATTCGGGCAGTTTGAACGGTGCCTTTTCAAACCCTCTCTTTCCCTGCAAATATTTTCTTTTATAACACCAATGACGCGGTACTGGCACTGAATTGCGTGTCGCCTGTTATAATTAAAACAGTCTGATTAATAAAGTGCAACATTATTCACTTTTGGTAAATACCTTTAAATGTAATAACATAAGTGGATCTCTAGCAGTCACGTCATGCATTTCAACCAACTCTGGATGGCTAACCCTTTGCTTTAGCTCTGCGACAGTCATTCGAGTCATTTGCTTTAGTTTTCGTTTCGATAACTTCGGTTCGCCGTCTTTTTTCGTGTCCTCATCTTTTAATTCCAATTCCACCGGCTTTTTTCTTTCTTGCATCTTTTTAACGGGATCTATGATTTCTTCTTCATGCAAATCATGATCTTTTCTATCAGACTCTCCAGTTGTAAATTTGTCAAACACTCTCAGATATTGAAAATAAATTGGATCTTTTTTGATTTGTTCGGGAATATACCTGAAGTAAATTTAATTACAATATTAAGTATTAAATTGTTGCATTCATTTCAAATAAAAAGAGAATATGACTAAATTGAAATGTCACTAAAAAATGATATGCAGCTTTTAATCGAAATCACTCACTCAATTTCGATGCGCTGGTCTTCTTCATCGTCATCGATGTCCATCCTATCGTCGTCCTCCGCGTAATCCTTTTCACGTAATTTTCGCATTTGTGCCTTAATCTTTTTACGTTGCTTTCTTTTCTGATTTTTAGAGAGTTTTTCTTTACTTTTTTTGATAGAATCGACAGTTTCCTTTCGATCATTTTTTTCAATTAATTGCGACTCCAAACATTCAACTGTGTTTTCATTTGGCGGCTGATTTTCGTTTGGTGATAAAACTATAGGTGTTTCCACATTATTTTGTTCAATTGAAACATTAATTACTTCTGTGATTATATTATTTTGTTCAATTGAATCACTTATTACTTCAGTGTTTACATTATTTTGTTCAATTGAATCACTTATTACTTCAGTGTTTACATTATTTTGTTCAATTGAATCACTTATTACTTCAGTGTTTACATTATTAGTGGTCAAATGGTTTTCAATACTTAGATCTGCATTACAATCTGAATGCGTGTTTAATGATTGTTCAATGATTTCACTATCATTTTCGATTTGCGTTTCGTTTATTAATTTGGTTTGTGCAACATTTTCACTTTCATACTCGATTTGCTGGTCATTTAAACTCGATTCTCTTTCTTCGTTTTGTTCAACTTCTTCATTGAGTTGAGTTTGTTGGCTTATTGTCTCATCTTTTTGTGTAATACTTTCAATTTGCTCATCATTTTCATTATCATTTTCTTCATCATATTTTTCTTCTGTTATTTTTTCCTCTTCGTTCTCTTTGTTTTCTAAAGTTTCTTCAGGTTCTTGTAATTCACATGGTTTTTCAATTTCAAGAAACTCTTCAGTTTTAACATTTTCTTTAACTTCTATTTTTTCCTCAATTTTCAAATTTTCTTCTGTTATACTAGTTTCCTCAATATTCTTATTTTGATCATTTTTAATATCGATTTCGATTTGTTGGATTACTTCGATTTCTTTGTTTTCAATAAAATTATTATTAGTTTCTTGAATTTCAACAATTTTTTCTAGTTTTTTATCTTCATTTAAATGCTCATTAGATTCTGTTTTTAATTCAACATTATTAATATAGTCTGCTTTTACTTCGTCCTCGTTCTCGGTTGTATCCGAACTATTTTCATGATTAGACTCGATATCATAATTATCGATACAAATTTGATTCGACTCTAAAGCGGTTTCATTTCTTATTGAAGTTTCAGGATAATTGCTATCCAAAGTATTATTTTGATCTCTTATAATACTACTATTATTTAAATTATTAATTTGATTGACCTGATTTGGATTTGGCATCAAATCTTGCAAGTGATGCGTGGCATTCGCTGGCAATCTTTGATCCCTATATCGATGAGTTTCCAAATGATGTTCGTATACGTTTGGCGGAACACGAATCTCAAATTCCGATTGATTTGGAACGGCTTCGAACGATTCGTAAGCGTTTTCAGCATTCGCATCAACACCTAAGCTAACGTCATCGAAGTTAATTATATCTTCAGCGACATCTGTTTGCACGAGTGGTGGTTCAGAATTAACACACGTGTGATAAGGAGTCTGTTTCAACGATTCAGTCACTATCGACGAATTTACATCATACGTGTCAACTCGTGTAGTTATGTTTGGCGGGAGAGTTGCGGTTTGAGGCAACTCTAACCCTGTAGTAATCACTGATGCATTGTGTGGTCTATGAATGATTGGTGCCTGAGGTTGTGTTTGGGACATCGTTTGCATATCGATGCGAGTGATTCCATAAAGTGATTCACTTGGTGTGCTTTGACCGCTATATTCGCGCGAATAATGACTACTTTCTGGCGACTGATACGCAGTTTGATATTGAGCTGTGATTTGTGGTGTTAATTGAGTTGCTATTTGTGGCGGCAATTGTTGACTCAATTGCGATGTCAATGATATGGTCGGTATTGGCGTCAATTGGTATTGTGACTCAGTTTGAGCGTATGGTTCGTGTTGTGGCGAAAACACGGAATGCGTTGCGTGCGGTGTGTACTGGTATTGCGACTCAAATGGCGCTGACATATAACCACCTGTCGAGTCATAAACTTGAGACGCGTATTGACTCACAGCTTGCGGATAATACTGCGGGTCGTGACCAGAATGACCAGATCTCTCGTCCGTGCTTTGAGTGAGTGCTGCGCTTAATATGGTTTGCGTGGCATTTGTCATCGATTCCATGCCATCATCGATCGACACGTATGGCTCGTTACCGATCGATGGCTGATACTCTTGAGTGCGCATCAGTTGGTCGTCAGCGCCTGAAACACTCATTTCGTTAGACTGTTCGTCCATCGCTTCTTGCAATTGCTTCACTAAATCAGCTTTCAATCCTATTCAACACGCAATAACAATAACAATATAAATGTATAATAAGTATGAGTAATGAGTAATGCAATGATTCATACCTTTAGGAGTCTTTCCCATCGCTTGTAATCTCTCGCGTAAATCTACAACTTTTAATTTCATTAATGACTTTTGATCAGCCATTCTCTCAACTATTAAATAATGTGATAATACGAACGTATTTAACGTAAAATTAAAAATAATAGTATTTTACAGCATTGAACGCATTACCATGTGTTATGCGTTATATGTACGATATTTAAAACACTGCGTTATTACCATGAGTTGCTTTCACAGATTCGAGCAAACATTCCATTCTTAGATGTTTTCGGTATACGGTTAAACACTGACACCTTATCGATTGTTCGTATCGAATGTCAATCTATAGACAATATGTATAAGTATTACCAAAACATTTTTTATTAATATATAATTGTTACAAAACCAAATTTAACAACATATACAAACATAAATTCATTTAAAGCGGACACAATAAAAAATTTGGTTACGTAACTATTAAATATTAATAAAAATGTTTTGGTAATATACACATATATTGCCTCCAGATTGACATTCGATACGAACAATCGATAAGGTGTCAGTGTTTAACATGATTACTAAATTTTTTCATGGTATTGGTTAACCATGGGTTAAACCAATGGTTTTTAAAATTGATTGGTTTGTTCGGAGGACGAGTAGCGACCACTGAAGAACGTGACAACAAAGCGCTTCACATCTGTTTTTGACTTTCATATTATTTTTATTTAAAAAAACAGGAAGCGATGCTTTTTAGCATCACTCCATTATCTTTTATTGCTTTGAGAAGCAGACGGGACAAACAAAAAGAGTGAAAGGTGCTAAAGTGGCAATAAATTATAGTCAAAAGAAGAGGGACCTCTGCCCAGTCGGAGGTCAGAAAGAGTTAAATTCGAAAGTTATAGCACTTTTGATTCATTCCTAATTTTGGTTTCAAAGTGTTCGCTTTAATTTTGGATCTCAATTTTTTACCTCAATAATACTTAAAACATTCACACTTTTTAGTGTTAATCTTATAAAAATCATTCAATTATTTTTTACGAAGTGCTTTGTATTTTGATTAAAAGTTAAATTTATTAAAAGTTTTATTTAAATTGTGACCGTTGTTTTGTGATCACAAATAAAATTGAATGTAAACTTGATTTGTAACGGAAATTTTATTGTAAAAATTTAAAACGTGTTGTACACTTTTTGGTTTGAAAGAAAAATTGAATAAAAATTAGTTTTGGTGTGATTGAGACATGGAGTGAGAGAAAGAGAGAGAGAAAGACAAAAACTGGGCCTTATATATGGCCAAAACGGAAAGGGAAAAGTGGTCGACAAAAGCGATGTGTCGCCCTACCGATGGGGTGACCTCTGGGGGCACAAAATATTGCAATTTTAGTCTTAATTACATCTGTTGCTTTGTAATACAATTTACGGCCGCACAGTTACCAGTTCTTTGTAAGCGACACTCGCGTAGTGTTACAGTTTGGTTTGAGTTTTTACAAACATTATGGTTTGTAATGGTTTTTAGTTTACCCAAAAAATTGATTCGATGGATAAATCGATTGCATGTTAAGAAATTGTCGTTTAAATAAAATGAGTTTTTAAGACCCCTTAACTTTGGTATGACCCGTATTGTAGATATGGTTTCAACAATTCTAGATGTATCTCGAAACCAGAAAATGTGTAAAACTTATTAATTGTTAAAATAATTATTAAAAACAAGTTAAACATAACTATTTGTTTTTCAATTTAAATTTGTATATAAAAAGTTTTAAAAAATTTCATGGTTTGTTAGTTTTTCGTGGTTTGGTTTGGATTTGAAAAATGTTTGGTTTGGTTTCTGAAAAGTCAGACCACGAACATCTTTAATGAATACCATTTTTTAAATAAGTGCTAGAGTTCGTGTATTTCCCATTTAGACGAAATTTTAGTGTATAGATATGTTTGCGCTAAAACTTAATGTTGTGATATGCGCGCCAATTATAACAACAGTAAACAATAAACGTGTTATTTTAAATGTGGTATTAATTGTGATAATAATATAATTTTAATAAAAATGAGGCATAAAGAAAACAAAAATTGTGGTAAGCGTACGCCATCTTCGAAAAAAGTCAAACAAATTGTTAAATATAGGTAAGATGTGTTAATTAAAAGTACAGAAAAATTGAAAAAAAAGAAGTTTGTCAGTGATATTACTAATTTAAGTCGTGCAACAATTTACAACATTATTAAAAATGATTGTGTTTCACCGATAAATCCTCGAAAAAAGGAAAATTAATTTCAAAAACAGTGATTTTAATGTTTTAGATGACATTATAAGTGATTTCAACGAACATAATTTTATCCATCAAATAATGATGTTTATAAAAAATCAAAAAGTAATTAAATCATTTAACAACTGTTTTAAGCGAATATTTTATAAATTAGTTAAAAAATAGGTTACAGAAACAGCAATAATGAAAATATTATTAGAGGCGAAATAATTAATAGAGTCTATATAAAGAGAAAACACATAAAATATTTAATTACAAAAAGACATTGAAAACCGATTTCCGAATACAACGTTTATTTATATTGATGAAACTTTTCTTCATAAAAATTATTTAAAAACTAAAATTTTAGACCAATTAATAAATAAAAAAAATTAAGATTAAAATATTCTATTGAAAAAGGAACACGCTATTCCATTATATACGCTGGTTCTTTAAACGGTTTTATTCCTAATTCTCTAAAAAATTTAAAAATACTGAAATTAACGCTGAAAAATTTTAACTATGGTTGACATCACAATTATTACCTAAGGTGCCAAAAAACAGTGTAATTGTTTATGACAATGCTTCAATACATACAAATCAATTCAATAAACCTCCTACTAAAAGAGAAACAATTCCAATTATTAAGGATTAGTTGACAAAAAATAAAATCACATTTAATCACAAATTAAGAAAAAATCAACTTATAGAACTTGTCCAAAATAATTTTAATACAAGTTATAACGTGGACAATACTATTGCAAATTACGGTCATTCATCTCTACGGCTTCCTCCATATAACTGTGATTTAAATCCTATAGAAATAATATGGGCACGATTTAAACATTTAATTTCAAAACAAAATTACAATTTAAATAGATTAGAGTTTGAGTTATTAATAGAAAATTCATTTAATATAATTAATGAAGAATATTGGAGAAAGTGCATTCGACATGTAGTTAAACTCGAATCTAATTATTGGATAAACGATGGAATAAATAACTGTTCAATATTTAATGAACATAATTATTTACAAAATTACATTAATTAATTTTTATAATTTATGTTGATTTGTTTTATTGAAACACACTGTAACTATTAGAATTTAATACTTTGTTTTTATTGGCTAAAATTTTTCAATGAAAATCTTTTATCATCTATACACTAAAGTTTCGTCTAAATGGGAAATGCACGAACTATGCGTTTTGCCAATAGAGCACAATGCTGGCCAGAAATTTTATTAATTTTCTGACTTTTTACTGCCAAACACAATATTAACTTCAGTTTTACCCCAAAAAACCGAAAACCCCGTAAAATTTAAAAATCCTTTTTAATTCATTAAATTATTAAATTTAAAGATAAAAAATAATTATAAATTAATAGCTGTCTGTTTAATCGTTAATTTCAATCGGATTTGATAATACAAACTTCTATAAAGATTTTACCCGTTCATTCATTCAGATTTTCAGTGATGTAATTTTGAAAATACAAATCAAAGCTGAAAACAGTGAGGTTTAAAAAAGTTTTAAAATTCGACAGACAAAACAAAAAAGTAAAAGAAAATAAATTAGATTTAAATTAACATCAATTAAAATTAAATTAAAATAATACTCATTTTGATGAAAGCGTGACTAAAATGTCAAATTTTAAAACTATGAAACATATGTAAAATTTGAAAACCGTTTGAAAAAAGAGTGCAAAATCGTTTGTTAATAGTTCATAAAAACCTTTAAAAATAGTTTGACAAAAACGTTCGATAATTTTTAAAAATTTAAATACTAAAAGGAACTAAAATATAATATAATAATAACTAGAGACCCGCAAAATGTTATTTTGCCCCTTTTCTCCCCTTTCGAAACATTTATTTGTTTCATTTAATTCTTTCATTTCATAAAACTGTTTGATCAATAGCGCTGCTTATACATCGATACTTTTTATTATTAAGATTTGTTAATGCATTGACAATAATGCCATGCTATATGCACTCAAAGACACAGCGTGTGCGCGATTTACGCGATTGTGTGACGTGTCATGTTTTACGCGAGAGAAAAATATACGTTATCTGTGAAATTATATAAGTAATAAATGTCTTAAACGGTTGGATACGCCAATGGCTCTGAGGGGTGCGATCGTAATGAAACCATAGCAGAATTCGATCAGTAATGGAATGACGAGTATATTAGTGCTATTTTAGTTTCACGATTACGACTTTAATGATATATGGTTTGTTTATCGAATACCAAACCTCTTTCGAGTTATAACCACGAAAATTAAGTGAGCTTCAAATTAATAGAGATTACAGTTGAGATCAAAGTATGCGCAAACAGTAAAGTTTGATTAAGAAATTACTAAAATAGTTGAAATGATTAATCACATAATTATTAGTGAGTAATGAATCAAACCCTGTTATCGCGTGTACCGCAGAACCACGTGTAACAATAATATCCGACGATGTTTTCATCGGTAAAACGCTTTATATTTCTCTCTAAAAAATATAATTACATCTAGAAAAATATCTTTGACATTAAAAGTAAAATTTAACTCTTATTTTTTTCTTTAAAGTTAAATCACACATAAGTAAATTAAATTAAAATTAAGATTTTTTTTTGACGAATTTAATTAATTTTTGGGCTCATTTAATAGCTTAACTTGAAAATTATTAAAATTGTTTGAAATAGTTTAATACTTTAAAAATCGTTTGATTCGTTTCAATTGTTTGTTTAAAATGTACTTATTTGGGTTTTACTGCGTATTTATACCATATTTTATGTTGAAATGTTACGTTTTTAAGAAATCGTTAATTAAAGATTTAAAGATTTTCAAAGCCTTAGTAATTTTCGATGTATACTATCGTTAAGGTATCAGCGTTTTAGCTGAATACCATTATGATAATGTTTTTAGAAAAAACTTCTCAATTTGAGCACTCAGTTCAGATTGAGTGTCAGTCCATCTGACACCACATTATAGTTTTCTCTACGATCTTTGGTCCAAAAACAGTTGAAAGTTGTATTAGTGTTGAACTAAATAATTCAGATTATTTGCGTCTCTTTGCAGAATAAGGTGCAAAACTTCCTGCCCATTCCACTCGTTTAGGTTATAATTAGATTGGGGTTAAGAATATTGCTCCACTAGAATCAAGTGAGATATTTTTGGAATACCTGAGTCTTTGTAAGATAATTTATACCAAAATAGGTTTGAGACTATCCGTTCAGCCATTAGCATAGTTACACAGAGGGGGGACTTTCCCGGGTCTGGACCCCCCCTAGAAAAATTGAGTTTTGAAAAATTGTCGCTTAAATCCGATGAGTTTTTGAGACCCCTGTAATTTTTGTCCAAAATGGGAAAAATTGTCGTTTAAATCCGGTGATATTTGACACTCCCTTAAGAATTTTAAGAATTTTTTTGGCTGACCCCCCCTAGAGGTTTGAAGCTTGTGTAACTATGGCCATTAGGAGGGAGAAGTGAAGTTTGGACCTTAATCTCTAACTGCCTTTATTGTTGCATTGATAGAATTACAATAACTTAGAATCGCGTTAATAGTATGCGACCCTTCGAAAATAGTGTGTAATTTTTCGTGGAAGGGATTGTTTTCTAGATTTTCTAAAGGACCCACACTCTATTGTTAAGACTCTCCGTAATTTGTCTCTGTTTCGGTGGAATACTGAACTTCAATTATTCCTTAAAAATTAATGTTACATTGGTTTAACCGTGAAGTTTAAGGTTAATGTTAAAAATTTTGATTAGTGTTAAAGTTAAGGTTAAGAATATTTTTGACCGTTTGTTTTAACAGATAACTTTTTTAAAACTTGTTTCACATGAATTCTAATCAAATATATTAGATACTGTATAAGGTATATTAAAAAAAATTAAATTTATTTTAAAATTTTAAAAAAAGATTTGATTTGTTTATTTTCACTTTGAAATTAATAAAACATTTTTATTTCAAAGCACTAAATTCAACTAATCGTTATGTTTAATTTATCTGTAAATCGAATTATCTTTAATTTAACCGTTAAAGTTAATAATAATATAAACCGGTTAACATTAAAGTTTAAAAAACAGACTGTTAAGCTTAAAAGTTAAGATTGTTCGCAACATTCAGTTACTTTTAAGTCCATACCAATAAATGAAGGTCGAAAATAATGAGTGTAAATAAAACTTGAAAAATTTGAACCGATATTTACTGAACAGTGCATTAAATGAAAGATCGAGTGTTGTGTTTCTGTGCGCTGTTATTTGTATATATTTGTATTACTGTAACAGAGAAAAGTTCAATATATAATTATATGCGTTACGTAATCGTAATACCAATGCACTCAATAAACAATACGTTTACATTGCTTTTCATTGATTTCATATATATTAACTGTATTTACAGTGACAGTTACTGTGTTTAATATGATATGATAAATATATAGAAATGTAAATCGTTATCATTTATTATTTAAACTTTTATTTGATTTTAATTGAATCGTTGTTGAACTGTGGTGAACAATGGCAGCATTAATTAAGGGACAAATACTAAAACATCTTTCGAAGTAAGTTTCATAATCAAATGAGAGCACAAATATGATTGAATAAATGAATATATCGATACTTTAAATGTAATTACGATAGATTTACGAAAAACTTATCACCAGATAAGTTGCAATTGAGTGCATTGAAAGGTTCGTGCGAAGTGTCTAACATTGAACTGAACGAAGCAGTTCTCATGGATTTGCTTGAATTACCGCTTTGGTTGTGTCTGACGAAAGCCACTTGTAATTATGTGTCGCTTAAGGTATTAGTTGAACAGTTTTCAATTAAATGAATTGCTTAAACACTTAAACCTATCACTTTTAAGATTCAATGGATGAAATTAAAAACAATACCAATTTATCTATCGTTGGATGAAGTGATAGTAGAAATGGAAACGTGTGAACATTATCGTAACAATACATCGTTTAAAAGCAATCAATTAACCAATAAGTATACTATTATTTACGGTATTAACATTACTTCATAGATTTTGAATACGTTTTTTGTTTGATTGAATAGTGATTCTGGAAAATACGGTTTTACTGATAGAGTATTTGATGGAATGACTGTTACCATTAATTCAGTTGTCGTTAAATTCAAATCACATGTTTTTAATGCTTCGCTACAAGTATTTTTAATATAATTTCAAACATACTTATGAAACATTACATTTATTATTATTTATAATAGTTGTCACGATTAGTGATCGAAAGTCGTAGTCCTGCGTGGAAGAGGAATGTCGACTTGAGACTGACCCGAATTAAAGACGCGAGTCGCGGACAAATCCTAATATTTAAACATCTGGAGTGGCAAACACTTCGATTGGAAGCTAAGGCTGAAACAAATATAGTGCAAACACCATTGCGTTTGATTACTAACCAATCTTCGTGTCGGATAACTATTAAGAAAAAGTTAAGCGATTGTTCAGTTCTTGGAGCAAGAATTATGTTTATATTTGACGATCTTTTGTGGGTTTTAACTGACGCTCAACTATTATCTGCTTTACACTTTGCCAAATATTTAATAGAATTAATAAAAAAATCGCCACAAACCAAAAGGTTGAACGAAGAAATAGTTGCTCAAACACACACACAGTCACACGCACAACACAGTCAAACGCCGATGAAAAACATGAATATCGCTCAAATGCAATCAACACAGTCAGCAGTGAGTCGTTTCTTTTCGCAGTATGATATCATTGAGACATCTCATCACATATTTGTCAGTCGCATAGAAATACATTTATGTGATGATATCGACCCAAACAATTGTCGTTCATTGCATTCTAGCCTTAAAGATGGTGGCGCTCTTCAGATCACTGCTTTAAAGCTAGTGATCGACGTTTATCCATATCAGAAAGTAATGGCAAGCAGACAGCATTGGCTTCGATATTCGGAGCCATCTTCTAGTCGTTCGCATTGGATTGACCAACATTTACAATTATTCGCGGACAAAATAAATAAGAAGAAACAATTAAACGTACACGCAATTAAGCCCTCAAATCGAACCCAAGCTAACTCTGTTCTCAGTCAACTCATGTCACGCGTTGTTTTAATAAGATTAGGAGATTATTCAGTGAGTTGTGTTACGACTAATTCTACTTCAAAGTCTAAGCTCAACGAAAAATTAATATCTACTGATAAATCGGCACCACTTCCTGACGATATGGTGGCTTTCTATATGGAAATTAGTAATTATTATTATTTTGAATCAAACGAAGTCGTTCCCAATTCAACGGCATTTATTTATTTGGCTCCACTTAAGGTATGTTTTGATGCAATAACGTTGTTATGGATCAATGCATTTCAAGCCAATTTGCACAAAGCAATGGTCAAATTACAGGAATTATTGCCAAAACAAGAAGAGAAAGATAAACTCTACACTAGAATAGAATGTCTTATGCCAATAATTAGTTTCAAATGTGCAGATCATTTTGAATGGTCAACATTTGAAATAAAGAGTGCAAGAATTGTTGTTTCTAATTGTGAGAATGAAAAAAATAGTTTCGATCAACTGAACGAATTAATGAACGAAATCGGTCTCAAGCCTTTCTTTTATGAGCGAAATAGTTTTCCATGGCTCGCTCCCGATTTGAAGCCAGTTTCGGATAATTTTTATAAGAATATAACGGGATTGCAATCAGAGGAAGAATGCGGTGAATTGTGGACAATTAAATTAGATCCGTGTTGGTTAGAGTTTCGAGAAAACAAAACTAATAAGTTAATACCTTTTATCGAACCTATTCCTATAATTATTTGGGCCTTTGACTCATCGCTTAATTCACCAAATAATAATTCTTTAGAACCTGATATTAATTTATTACTTTGCATCAATTCTGCTGTAAGAATACTAATTAATCGCAATAAGTACATATTTTTGATGCGATTTATGGAAGAATTGAGTGAATTTAGTGTTCAATTGAGTAATGATACTGTTGTTATCAAAAAAGATGATACTATCGATGAACAGTCATTATTCAAAAAATTATCATTAATAACATCCATACCAAAAATAGAATTAATGCTTATTTTAAGTGAAGAATACCACTCATATCGAAGTATAGGTGTGTCTCCTCTTCAATCAATTGTAGACATATCGCCATCAATTGATGAACAATACTCGATTAAATCTGATATACCATTACTGGAACAGAAGGATGAGGCAATTAGTTTGCCTAAATCTCATAGCGATTCCTTACTTCATGATATTAAAACTAGTTTTGATTCTAATAACTCGAAGCTTAATGAAATAAATATTAGTGAAGATATGATTCGTTGTGAATCATTGAATTCAAGTAATAGTTTAAATAGATTACAGAATACTAGCATATCTTTTAAAAAAGGATTATCAAATTGTGATGCTTTAAGTGCTAAGAGTATATCAACACTAAACGAATCTGGTTATGTTGATAGTTCTCCGAATGATGACGACAATAGATCCATAAGAAGTGATTTGTCCGCTGATAGCGATCAGTTTGTTGTGGTAGGATTCGAAACAATGACCAGTGAAGATGATATATTTGGTGTCGGAAAAGTCGAGACAGCTATTGAAGTAAGAGAAGACTCTGTCGACGAAACCAATTCGGAAACAGACTCCGAAAATGTGCAAAACTCAAACTCATCTCATCCGATATCTGTTAATTTACTCGAAATTAAATTATCAAACTTAAACTTAGTGCAACAATCGCATGGGTTTTATTCAAAATTCTTGTTGCAATTATCCGATATTTCTTTGAACGAACACATAAAAATGCCATTTATTAATTATCAAGAGTTGATAAATCAAAAACCGAATCTTAAAAATTACACAAAGAAAGAAGAAACTGATTTAAATTCAAATCTGTCTTCAGTTTGTATGAGATTAGACTCTTTTGCTAAATTAGATGTTAAGGATGAGTTACTATCAATTATAGTCAATGATATTAGTGTTAGTTTACAAATGGATACAGTCATGCAATTAAACGATTTGATTACCGACGAGGATCTAACTGTTGTGACACCTATTAATATTTTATTAAATAAAATTTTTATTAAATTAATTGATGATAAAGTGAAGACACCACCGCTTATGGTTAATATTCCTTATTGTTTTATTGAACGCAATAACAACAATCAAATTCTAATATCACCACTTTCTCAAAGTAATGCACATTTCTTTTAATTAGTTTCGTTTTCATTGTTTTCAGTATTAATTTATATTTTACAGATATTTTAAACAATTCTAGCGTTATAGCGGATAAATTATTAAATCCTCATTTGAAATTGATTGAGCGCTACGATCACAGCAAAACCATTAGTTATTTGGGCGAAAAATTATCCAAATCAGTAGATGAAACAGATTTATTGAGTAATGTTTTGAAAGCGAATGAACTTTTACAGGAAGAGATCAAAAAGTTAAAGATTGAAAATTTAAATTTATATGAAAAATTAAAAAATCAATAGTTTTTCCTATTTTGAGAAATATCACTAAATTTTAAATTGCCAACATTTTACGCGCTAAATGTTAAATTTTTTCAACTGTTGTTTAAAGACACTGCAATAATCTTTATATATTTTGTTGAGAAATTAATTTTTAATATATTATTATCTATTGTTAATTGAATGAAATGTGATTTTTAAAAATAATATAATAAAATTCTTATTTTAATGTTATTTTATTTATTTTATACGTGTGATATTTATAAAATTATATTGAAAGTGATTTGTAAAAAGAGAACAATTACTGAAATTGTATTCAAAAATGTTTGTCAAAAATAGAACCTAATGTGGAGGTTCAAAGAAATTGCTATGTGAACTCAAACCTAAGGTTAGAACCTCGAACCCAATCTCTTTCAAAATTAAGAATCTAAGCCATATTTTTATGAAAAGTGTGAGTATACCGATCGTGATTTGCAATTTAGACTTATCACCTAATACCATAGTTACACAGAGGGGGGGCTTGCCCAGGGTTGACCCCCTCTAGAAAATCGGATTTTCAAAAATTGTTTAAATCCGGTGAGATTTTGACCCCCCCTTAAGAATTTTGAGAATTTTTGTGAGAGGTTTCGAGTCTGTGTAACTATGCCTAATACTGAAAAGTATAAATAAAAGTAAGCAATTTGTAAAATTGGATGAGTATATATAAAAGTGGCGTAAAGTGCATGTACAGTACATACAGTCTAAAACATCTGCTTTTACCTAATAATAGCATTTATCAAACAAATTCCATGTCTCATCAGAACCGCCAATAATTTTAAAATGAATGCAAGTTAAGAGCGAATAGTGCATAAAATACTAACTTATAATATATTGTAACATACAAACAATATAACAAATAAATTTTAATAATAAATTAAACATAAGTAAAACAAACTAAAATAGATTTGTTGTATAGTAACCGAGTAAAAATTCTGTCTATTTTCAAAGAATGTAAAAATTCTAACATTTAAATTGTTTACACCATTTGCTGTTCACTTTCCTCTACGGAGCGCTAACATAACTTAAAAAACTATATTTTATTGTTAAGTGAAGAAACTTTTTTAAAAATAATGGTGTCCTGTAATACTATACAACTTAAAAAAACTTTAATTTTTGTTAGTATTTTGCCATTGCGTACATAACGCATCTTCAACCCACCATTTATTTAAATTATCGTACGATTTGTATTGTTGACTATTGTTATGCAATAATGCGCATAAATCACACAAATCGTTACGATTGTAATAAACTCCAAACTGACGTTTCCAATCAAAAAAACTCTTGTATTTATTAAAATCAGAGCCAATATCAAGTAAATAATCAGCTAAATCTTTCGGTGAAGTAAAATTAAGAGCATTTATCACAGAATTGGGCGCAAAAATTCTAGAATAATTAGCGCCACTCATCACAATTGGTACCACATTGTGCTCCAATGCGTGAAAAACCTTTTCACTCATATAATCTCTGCAATTACTATTTTCAAATACAATCGCAAACAAATACTGCTGAGCGAGATTTTTAAAACAATCTTTCGAGTGCTTTGAGCACGTGTTTTCTCCACATTCGCCATATATGTCGATATCAATATATTGTTTAAGTTCATTAACATAATCTTCTCGTTTGCTGTGCGATTTACAATTGCTAACCAACCAAAATATCATTTTATTTTTGTTTCTCCACGTATCAAAAACACTAAATACTTGCGACGGTTTAGTTAATGGTTCAATGTTGCCATAACTGGTTCTAATGTCCGAATCATACCGATAAGTCCACGTCCAGTTAAACATATTCGACATAAAATTAAAACCATTAAAGTATGAATAAGGCGGTGCTTCCATACAGAAGAAAATCCATCTCTGTTTAGGAGTGCGAATGTTTGGCAAATCATACAGAACTAAATCTCGCGCTTTAAAATAAAATCATAATTATTAAATAAATTACAATTATTGCTTAAATAGACTTACAATGAAATACGATTGCATCGCTTTCCTTAATCAACGATCTATTCTGAACAAACAAACATCTATTGATTGGACACTTTTCATCAATGAATGGTTGGCTTCCATTTGGAACATAATCCCACGAATCGAAAAACTTGGTCCACATTAAAATAATTTTGACAGAATCGTGGGATTCATGTTCCACTCCCGGATCGTGTTCTACATTTTTCACTAAATTATGTTCGCTGTGTTCTTCATATATAGGCGTATACTCAATCGATTGTTTTATATTTACTGAATTTACTGAATCTTGATCGTCGTTTTGTTTCGGAAAATTTTCGTGTTTTAGTTCATCTGATTTTAAAGATGATAATAATTCTTCGATATCATCCAATCTGTCATCGCTTCTTCTTTTCATAAACTTATTGAAAGTATTCATTCCTAAATAATATTCAATGTTATAAGGTTTGTTTGGTAAACATTAGAAAACATACTGTCTTTTAACGATGATTCTCCAACTCTGTGACCACGATCTCTAAAGTGAGGAAAACCGGAATGTGCGGCGAATGGCAGTGCAGGACCAGCGCCGCCATGAATGTTATGCATTGACGCCAAATGTTGTGCTTCGAGATTTGACGCGTCCATTGAATTGCCGTTTGACTTAAACTTATTGTTTCCGAAAAAAACAACCATTGCTGATGGTATCATAAGCACAACAAACAAAATTTTAAGAGTTTGTTGTAGATTTAAGTTTAATTCTTCTCCGTCCTCTTCCTCTTCCACATCATTATCTTCATTATCTGTACTATCATTTAAAATTTGTTTTTTGTCAACTTTTACCGTAATTTGTTTCTTAAGTTTTCTTGACATTTGTTTCATCGGTTTCTTTTTGCTTAAAGAATAAGAATGAAGAGAATTAGATAAAGAACTCGTTCGATGTCTAACATTGTTCTTCAAAGTTAAGTTCGATTTATTCTTTATATTTCTATCTTTAGATAAACTTTCAACTTTTTCTAACATTATATAAGTTATATAAAAAATTAATCTCTTGTCCCTAACTATTCAATTTGATAATATAGTTATCAATCAATTTCACTTTAGAGTTGAAACTTTTGTGAATTTGTTTATTGAATATTTAATTATCATTTATCGTAAGTTTGTTTTATTTATTGTTTATTTTTATGAAACCATAGGAACATAAAGTTTGAAACATAACACACAAATAAAGTGTTTATTTATCGATTCTACTGTAACAGTATATGGCCATTCGGGCTGTTCTTAGAGCGAGCATAAAACATCTTCATTACTAGAGTCGATATTTTCAGGACTAAAAACATAGTATTTTCAGGAAGGAAAAAGGTTCAAAATTCAGGATTTCTTAGGAAAATAGATTTTTATTAAAAAAATTATATAAAATTATTGTATTTAATAATCAAATATTTTTCAATGTTTGATTCCAACAAATTAAAATTAAATCTTTTATCTGTGAGAATGTGGTGATAGTAATGACATTTCTTATATTAATCTTAAGTTTTTAAGTAAGTTTGAGTGAGTTTCAGTTTTTGCAATAATAACTCAGACTCTAATTGTTGTTAGTCAGTAATATATACAAACCCCGAATGTTTTAAGACTGTGAATGCATCAAAATTCCCACATTCTTAACAATTCTATAATTTAATGTTTTATGAATTAGCCATAATTTTAATGAATATATTTTGTTATATGCAAATAAAATGAGACGAAATCGAAATGGTATCAAAGCTTCACAAATATATCACTTTTTTGGTAATTGGGTCTTAAAATATTATAGAAATTTATTTTGAAAACAAGATCGAACTCGTATTAAAATAGACAATTTTCTCTCGCACTTCTTTTATTGTCTTATTTATTGCCAAATAGTAAGTGATAAGATTTTTTATCAACAGGACATTACATTATAAGTCGGCATTCCATTCGGTGTTTTATATAAAAAACGTTCCAACAATTGTATTGTTTTGATTTAATAAAATTGATAATTTTCTTGACATGGGATTCGCTCACTTTTATAATATATTATATTTAATAAATCTATCAAAAATTAATCGAATTAAGCCAGTTATAAGAAGTTTACTCAAAACATATCTTTTACCACTTAACTATATTTTGAAAAAATGACTCCTTTCTGCCATATTTCTAAAACGTAACATACTTGACAGTCTTTATATTTTAATCCGATTGCAGGTTATTTAATTGAATCTAATTTTTTTTATTAAAACAGACATTCTACTCATAAAAACTGTGATAAAAGAGACAGACAGACAGACAGACACACCAAATCCATAAATTCGATATTGCTTTCTCAGATAACTAAAAAATCTTTGCTCACGATTCGTCAGTTAAACTTTTTAATGATTCCGATTAAAAGGCTTATTTCAAATAATAAGCACTTTTAGATGCTTTTTTATAATTATTAATTAATAATGTTTAGTTCAATGAAATATTTGGAATATAGTATTCGGAATACACGGCACTAAAAAATAAAGTGTTACAATAATTGGATTATCACACCAAAAAATTTTAATAAGTAATTGATATAATTTTAGCATTAGAGTAAAATTATTAGAAACGAGGAAACGCGACTGCGTTGCACTTTATTAGTACTGTATAACCACAGCTAAAATGTAAGTTTGAGTGCAGCGTCGTATCCGTTAGCTAAACACTAAGTAAATACAGACAGTGCATGAGCAGACTGTGCCATACAAAGTAGAGTGAGTCTACATCTATACGGTTACAGTATGTGGTAATTTATATATTTTAGAATCAATCACGTGATCAGCAAGAAAGCAAAGGCAGTACATTTCGCGCTCTTACCCAACAGGAGCACGTATAACAAAAGTTAAAAACAAATTACAGGTAATTATAAATATTAGAAGTGTAGTTTTTTAAATAAACTAAAATAACACTCGATTACCAGTGTGTTTAAACACGCTATAACTCGTAACGTGTAATTTGCACGAATAACGTGTCCGCAAAATACTTAACTATCACAGCGATAGCAAACAACAAAGTTTTAACTTATTTGTAATTTTTTTCTCTCCCCCTTTCCTCCCCACAGATATCTTTTTTGTTACACTACAGTTACAGTAACTAACTTAATATACAAGTATGTTGTAAAGCTAATACTCAAACAAAATTTTCAAGCAATTTAAAATTATATTACTTATTTTCTTAATAAATTGAAGGGTAAAGTAATGTATTACAGTACAGTACCACACAATTTTTGAAGTAAAAAGCAAATAAATAAAATTGGCTTATAATAAAAAAACGAATTTTCTTTATTTGTTAACCGTCATCCATCATACATGCAAAAGAAATTGAATTAATGGGTGAGAGACGTCTTAACAAAGCAATCGCAGATTTTTTTTATAACTGAAAAAAGTTCTCTAAAGCATAAGGGATTTTTAAAAATTTAGAAGTGATACAGTGTGCTCAAAAGGAAAATAACGAAACCTAACTATCAATAAAACTATGAAATATGTTTCCGTTCCCACTTCTCTTCAAAGCAACCGAAATATGAGCTCAAATTAAAGACAGTGATTTTTAAAGCGGTTAGCATTATGTATGTGTACTCTCAAGCATTAAAAAATTCATTTGAAATGCGTGTAATCACGCAATACTGTACTATTAATGCAATATAACTTGTTTTCATGCTTTTAATTACGAGTTTGTAGTAAATGCACATTTTTATAACGAACTTTTATTGGTCACTACACTACTGTTTTCTAGGTTTCACTAATTATTTATGATAATCAATGATCGAAATAACTCATAGTTTTAATTAAACACAACAAATAATATTTATTAACATAATTTAAGGAAAGTTTCCACTGTTTTTACATGTGTGTACGACTTCGACCCAAAACCAAATCCAATGCTTTAATTTTATGCGAATAAAAGTTTCAATTATTACTGAATTAAAATTGAGTGGGAATTTAACAAAATATATACGCATTCAACATTAAAATAGTTTTAAGTTACGCTACTATTTATCATAAACGAAATTATTTCACGACACATTAGTCGAGCGAAATGTATTGATACAGAATAGACTACAAAATCAAAAAAAATACGAACGAATAGACTTGAAATAAACAGTTTGTTACGATTAACTAAAGTACGTGTTGTGTTGACAGTACCGCTACTCTTACCAAACACAATATATCGACGGTACAAACAGCGCATTAAACAGTAAATTTAGTGTTGCTATACATCTGCATATAAGCTGATCATATAGTAATTCACTGTTCAATGATTTGAGCACACATGACATGTCAACGCGTGGTTCGATCGTTACGTAAATTTATATTCAAGTCAATTGTCAATCAAACTCGTATTACATTTACGCATATATTGTCGAAACGCGTTAATAATTACTGCTAAGTATTAATTAATTACATATCAATATCATATAGTAAATGATGATTAATCTCTTACACGAATCGATGTTTTCGATCGCAACAGCTTTTCAACGTTCAAAGTGTTAGTATTGAACATAATTGTCGCACAATTACCTCTATATATCGCTATATCGCACTCACATTTCATTCAAAAAATACAGTTTTTGCGTAAACAAGCATTACATATACATATACCACTAAAAACTTATCGAAAAACAGTTTTTTAGCAAAAAGGTTTGAGTTTCGTGTAATAATTATAATATAAAATATTAGCTCACAATGTATTGAAAGTGCGCCAAAAAAAACTAAAAAAAGTGATACAAATTGAGACACATTTAAACTAATTTTCGGTACATTTTAATGCTATTATTTATTACGTTATTTGCGTAACGAAAACGTCGTAAAACCGAACCGAAAATTATGTAAATGTGTGTTTGAATAGACGGCGAAACTGTCGAGATCTTCCCTAAAAGAATGGAATTTTCCATATAAGTGTAATTAATAGTGTGTGCAGTCACTCCGAGAAGCGCGAGAATCGCCTATTGGTCAGCAACTAAATCGAAGGCAATCACTACAATCGCATCCAATAATTACGTTCAATTATAGTAATGCAAACCTGTTACGTAATGCACGCAAAAAACAGGGATATAATCGGATAATAACGCAACGTTTTGCGTGCTTGCGTTAGATTAACACACGCCTCGACGTAGCGGTAGTGCTGTGAATGCTAGCGTTTGATTGGTGTGGTTGTGTGTGCTGTTGGGCGCGTGCGTTGTGCGGCAGTTGTGTTGAGCGGCATTACAGACATTACAGACATTACATTTGATGATAGGTTTGGTGAGCGCATAGTTACACGTATTCGCACCGGTTTTCTATTACTATTGTTTCCAATTCACTGATTATTATTCATCATCTTTTGATATATAAACTCGAAAATGCCCGCAACGCGATCGCGAACGAGGTTTGTGGTCACTTTTATTACTTATAATTGTTTGGTGATTAGAGTGCTTTCGGTGGCAATAATGCCATGTCTGTTGCACTGATTCATTGATTGAACAGACATTATATATTCGGTTGTAATGTGCGACTGCTCTCACACTCACCACACGAACGCGTTATCGGTGTGAACGTCGAGTGAATGGTGTGATATAATGGCATCACTGTATTCCCAATTAGTTATTCGTATTTATACGCGAATCCCGTTTCTTAAACTTTTATTGATTTCAACTTTTTTGTATATATTTTAAAATAGTACTGAACAGCCAGAATCGGCTCAAGAAGACGTGAAAAGTAGCGAATCTGATCAACAAAATGAGGTTTGAGTTTGAATGCGCGCTTTTTTTACGCGCTGTTAAGCTTACATACAAATTTGTTAATAGGAAGAGAATGTGGAGAAGAGTTCTGCCGACAGAGAGGAGGTTAACAATGAGAACTCGACGAGCACTACATTCGAAGATAAAGAGGTAGAGGAAAGTGAGGACAACGACAACGATAACGACAGCAGTAATGAAGTGAATGATGTGAAGGACGAGAACGGAGGTACGAGTACTGCTACTGACGATTGAGTGTTGTGTTATCACTCACTCCTATATATAAGCTTATGCTTGCAAATACCGTATATGTTTGTGTGTTGCTGTGTCTCTGTTCTAACGCCTAATTTGTTACGTGTGTGCGATCACAGATCAATCAGAAGAGAAAGTGGAAAATGGATCAGTGAAGCGAAAGTCAGAAGTGGGTGAAGGAGATGTCGGCGCTGTTAATCCGGACTCGACTGACGTGATCACCAAAAAGGCTAAAATCGACGCTAACGACGAGTCCACCAATGAAGTGGAAGTGGAAGGAGTAAACAATCCTTAATTAGACTCAACTGTCTAATCCACTCATTCTTATTGCAAATCTAAATATGTTATTATTTGTAATTTATAGTTTGAATCTTTCATTATTTCCGTGTCTTCAGATTTTTCTATTTCATTATTCAAATATTCTTTAGTATTATTAATATATATATTTGACGAAAATGTAAGTGAATTGAGTGTGAAGTTTGGGTGAAAATTTTAAAAAGAAAATTCATGCGATTTTAAAATCTTAGTGAAATACATTGAAATATTTAAAAGTACTTAAATAATTATTAATTTCTTTTTTTTGCGTTTTTCGACTAAAATGAAAAATTAAAAATATCTCAATATATAGTTCCCCACATAAACATGTAAATCGATTACAACTGAATTAATATCACATTACTCTAAATGTTCTTCCACTACTAAATTGTTGTCCAATTCTGTACTTTTTGTCAAATTTGTTCACAAAAAAAAATTATTAACACAAATATATAAACGATATTCTGAAAATGTGTTCATTGTATTAAAACCATTAGAATTAATAGAATTTCAATTTCATTCCAAGACTGAAAAAATTTAAATATGTTTTGCAAACTTTCTTATTTTTTTTGATTTGTCAAACATCTTAATTGTAAATTCAAAATTGTTTATAAAAAGCAGCTGATAATTGTATTGTTGTTTAATTTGTGTGGCATTCATTCACTTTTCAGTGTAATATCATATTGAAAATATATTAAAAAAGTTTTTTCTAAAATTGGCTGTACATTCGTTATATTATAAATGGACTCAATCTTTTAGACAGTTGTAATTATATTTGACTTACACATGAATGGATTCCTTTGTATTCGGTCAGTGACTCTCCGAAAGCCGGATTTCTTGCGAGAGAGAGGAGAGAGTGGAACGATATTGCGGCCAAAACCAAACCAATAGTACAACCGCTTCAACTGTTTGGGTGATAACAGGTATTTTTAAGCGACGCGTAGATCCAATCAATTTTAAAACAACACGATATGTTTTCACTAAAAAAGTTTTGTCAGACCCCAAAAAATGTTACGAAACTAGTGTTTTAGCATTCCTATACATCGTTAAAAAGTTGTCATTTTCGTTATTAAAAAAATATTTACTCAAATGAGAGTATTTTGATTTTTGTTCCATAACTACAGGTTTTAATTAATTAAAAAGATAGCAAAGTTACAACAAAAATATCAAAAAACTACACGTACATTAGAAAGTTTGATCGCACACTAAAAACGATACTTTTTGCGAACCGTTATAGTATTACACTAATGACCCGTTTTCGCAGTATTAACGGTAGTTATAGCGAAAGCCTAGTATTAAAATGCAATATAAGTAATGTAATATAATGTGAATGTCCTCTAATTGTGCCTTTAAGTAAGATATGAAGTGCATAAACACTCGCTCAACTCACAAACACTCACAACAGTCAGCAACACTGCATTCACTTTCACGCTTGCGAGTCAACATCGAAACGTGTTTTCCTAATCGTCTCATCGCTCAAATTGTTTCAATAACTAATCTTAAGCTTATTATTGCGTTCAAATCAGTTAATTAATTGTATTCAGATATACAAATGAGTGGCACTTGTTTTCAAAATTGTCTTATAATATTAAGCAGTGCTAAAGAAGGTAATAACGATTTGTTTTTAAATTTTATACGATAAGTTTAAACTTCAAGTATCCATACTATTACTGTATAATGCAATATTATAATACTGTGTCGATATTTTTTTTATAAGTTTATATATCGTGAAAAATTGAATTTAATGCGTTATATTAAGATTTATTGTGATTTGTTGGCAGGAAATTCTTCGCTGTCATTTGTTCAGTCATACTCATTACTTCGCACCGCTTTTAACGTACAAATCGCAACGGTATCGGTAAGTAATAGATGCGCAAATATTGAATGAATGAATTAGTGAAAACAAGTTTTCAATACTGTACTACTTATAGGCACGTAAACCAGAATTTGTTAATCAAGACGAACAAACTAGAAAATGGTTGAATGAGTTTAGACTGAAGTCTTTTTCAGTGCCCATAAGTCTGTCATCAGTTGAGCGTTAGTTTTCTTAATTAGTTTTAATGATATGTTAACACAACTGTAATATTAGATTAATTAAATCTTAGCTCAACGATACTCGTGTATTGTAATTCCGCACTCATTCGGAGCTCTAAATGATTTGGTTAATGATCACGATTTATCTCGTATTTTGCGACACTTCGTTAAAGAACAAAGTATTAAATGAGTATAAATTTGTAGCAATTTTTTGATAATAATCTGTTTACAGAATCGATATGCGCGATAGGGATGGGAGTGAGTGCGCTCTTTGCTGCACATCAGGACAATGTTTGGAGTTTCAAACGTTTCACTCTTACTGCCAGTTCTGTGTTCGAATTGGCTCGCAATCCAGACTTTTCCAAATTACCGATTATACCAGAGGATGTGATCAAAGCTAGAGGAGCACTATATAGCTCTACTAATCCCGATCATATCGACGAAGTACACGTTGTTGTTGTAAGATGTGTTTTACACTTTGTTATCACAATTTATATTCTTATATATTTTAAACCACAATACGATTGTAGGACAGACATCTGATTACTGGACAGAATGAACAATCGACTCGCACTGCTATTCAAAATTTGATTCTTCTATGTAATCAAAAATTCAATAAAATAAAAGAGCGATAAAAACAACCTAACCATGGATAACAAGTTTAATGCTTTCAAATACTAAGATATGAAATCAAAATTTGAAAATGTAAATAATTTATAACTAACTGTAAGCAATTTTTTATCGAACAAATTTGTAAATATATTATGTATTTTATATAAAGTTGATATATTCATACAGCATTATGATATTTGACAAAAGCCACGGCAGCCAACTCTTTACAAAACTCTTCGATAACAATTAATGCCTCGACTATTCTATTTGTATGATTTGCTTCATTCAAACCGATGTGTTCACACTCTATTGAGTTTGTTTCGGTTTCACCCAATAATTCTTTTCTCGTTGTTAGCAATTTTTCTTTTAAGTTACAAACTCCGCGCACAGAGATTTGCAACTCATCGACAACTTTGTGAAGTACGGTAAACAATGTACGCGTACCTTTGGTTAGTGGTATTGTCGGGTCTAACAGATATTCATTCAGGTTTGGTTGAGAAAATAATGCCAATTTTGAGATCAGCGAAGTGACCTGTCAAGTGATCAGTATTTTTGAAAACTCTTATAACTAAAAAACTAAATTTCTATCTTGCCTTACTTGAAGATTGACTTCATATGGCAGTTGCACCATATATTGAAGGTTATCGAATATCATCGAAAGAAACGGTCCCTCATAGAACTGTTTGTCTGATATGTATGCTTCAGGCTGTGAATTAGAGCTAACAATATCGTCTTCGGATGTTTGTTGGGTATCATCATAAAAGCTGCACGCATTAATGGGACCATAAGCCCATTTCCAATCACTAGAAATAGCGGAACACTTCTCAAAATGCTTCTGCGCTTCTCTAACATACGTCTCGTAACCCAATTCGTCGTTTGTTTGGCAACTTTTTAATTCGTCGGGTACTAGAGATGTGAAATACTGTAATACTTTATTAATAGAAGAAGATGAACCTAAATATTGATTAAGAGGAGAAGAGCTTGAAGATAGCTGTTCAGAATCTTCTCTCATATAAAGTTTAAATTGAATGCGTGATTCGTCGAACTCATTGATATCGTTATACGGATCATTATTTTCGATAACACTTCTATCAATATATAATCTATTTACGAGATAATTCATAACCAGATTGTCTAATATAGCCAGTGAAGGCTTAGTCAAAAATTCTTCAAATAACTGCATCGTAGACATACATAATTGAATTTTTTTATGACCATCTGAATGATTAGATTCTGGAGATTTGGGATCAATTAAAACACATCTGTCTATTAGTATATCTTTCAATCGTTGCTTATTACAGGTATTTGTTTCTAACGAATTACACTCTGATTCCACTAACAAAAATTGGCCGATTGTTGTCGATAACTGTTCGCTCGCAATGTTACGCATACAGTTTGATAGCAAAACAGTAGTAAGAAAAATATGATCTTCGGCATCAGACACTTCTTTATACCCAAATCCAGTAATGTCTGCAACAATATAAGGCCCAAGAAATTCGTCTTTGAATTGTGCTAATAATTGCTTCATTAAAATGGTATCATTCGGTAAATGGCTTATAACCATATCAAAAAATACAAACCACCGAAGAAAGCATAAGAACTTTCGGATCGCTGGTGAAAACGTATTTAATGGTTCTGTGAATGAATCCTCGGTTCGAAAACAATTATTTATCGCAATTTCAATTTCTTCGGGCTTTAGTGAGCGTGGAATAGCTTGATATAACGTCACCAATTGATGAATGATTTTCGAACAAAACGGAGTTTCTGTTGTGATTATAAACGAAGCGTTTTCGTTAACTGAAGATAATAAACCAATTATAGCGTCGCCTGATTTGGTTGATATCATCTGATCTGGACTTTGCAACAGAGCTAATAATGCAGTGATCAGTGGAAATGAATCTTTTAAGAAACAATTGATAAGATCAGGGTTTGCGCTGATTTTATTAGAAATACACGTCAAGAATAGTATTTCGATGCGTTCGTACGGACCAGCGATTTGTTTGCCACAAACTATTATCAATTTTTGCGCAGAACTGAACACACATTTATGTGGAATCAAATCAAGCGATGATTGCATGAAAAGTGTGGTAAAGAAGTGCAACACTTCGGCACACATACCAAGTGGTAGATCAGACTGAGCCAAAACACTTAATCTGTGCAATATATGCGACTGTAACAGGTATTCCATGGCAGCGCCGATACTCGACTCACTTCGACACTCACTCTCTTCGTCCATCAAAATGCGATTCATTTCGCTTAAATGTGTGCCAATATTTGTGGACTCGATTTGACACTTCAGTAAGTTATCATTTCGGTCGTAATAATGGGTGATAGCATTCCATCGCCATATGAACTGTTCAAGTAGTGGTGTCGGCGGTGCGATCACGTCTATTGTGGTCGATATCGCTGACGATAGCAGCGAAAACATTATATTATCGTTTAGTATAACATTAATTTATGTTAAATGCGATAAAACATCTGCTAATAAAAAGTGCATTAAAACAGTTGACGGCATTTAATGAATGACATCACCAAAGCGTCGAAAAATTTTCTATTCAATAATAATACTAGTATTCATTCGCATATAGTATTGTTCTGCCAAAAACTTGTTTATTTCAGTAAAACTCTATTTTCTCTAAATTAAAAATCACTCAAAAATTTCAGAAAATATTGATAAAAAGTCAAAAATTTTACATAATTAGGGACACAAGTTTGTTACTTAATTCTACCAAAAATAATAAGGAAGATAAGGGAAATTTTGTGAGTTTACACTAATTAACACTTCAGTATGTACTAAATTAGTTTAAACTTCTCATAAACTTTATTTCAATATTATTTTAGCAAAGTTCTAAGTGTATATAATATGGCAATTACAAGATGTTAGAAGTTAGGCCTAGAATAAAATAAACCTAAATTTAAAATTTTTATTTTCTTAATATTAAGGCATTATTTTAATAAAGAAAATTCTATTGTAAATTGATAGCAATAAATTTATAATAATCTTAGTTAATACATTTATCTAAAGTATTAATTATTTGCTTTAATTTTTTTGAGATCAAATGGGCTTATCGAGAAAAATTTTTTATTCTCGTGACCTTTCTGTAAATTAATTTTTAATATGAATAATTTTTAGGTTATGTCAACAAACATGCAAAGATTCATAAAAATTACGACTGAGAAAGAGCTTCAAGAATAACCGTACTAATGCTGATGTAAATTCCTACATATACTGTCAAATCCTAACTCGACGTTAGGCACACAGACTATAGGAAAACTAATGACTTATTTTGTTAAAAAGTGAACTAATAATCTAGTGGGTAATTTCAAAATTTGATTACATTAATACTTAAAAAATTAAAATCTTTTATATTCAGTTCCAAATGGCACATTTCGTTCAAAATGGTCTATTATGGGTTTTATACAAAATTATAGCCCAAAATAGCATATTCTATTTATTTGTGTGAGAAACAGATAGAATTCCCTTTGGTATTATAAAGAGAGTGATCGATCGATGGAAATCTCTGATTCTAAATGATCGAAGAAAGATAAAAAAAACTTGTTCACAGTTTTAATCAAAATAATCGCTTCGTAAAATTGTATAAAAGAAAACACATGATGAAATAATAACACATCTGAAATACGGTACAAACCTGTGAGAAAGCTTTCAACATATTGTCGAATCCAAAGCTTTTTTTATTTGCAAAAATAAACTAATAAATTAAGTTTACAGTATGAATTGCGTGGTTTTAAATAAACTTCTAACAATTCTTTTTGTAAAATAATTTATTTAAAACATTATAGTTTACATTATATATAAAGTAAATTTTATTTGTAACTTTAATTTTAACGACATGTTTGCATCATTTTTTTGTAAGAGCTTTTAACTATCACTTTCTAATTAATTTGTCTAATAAAATTCAAATTTGTTTATAAAAAATATTAATACTGCTTAAACCAAAACTATTTAATTTAGGAAATTAAATATAATTTTTCAAAAATTTTCAATACATTAAACTATTTCTTAACGTGTAAATTATGAAACTTATTGATTTAATATGGTGTTCAAGTATCATATCTAATGCGATGATATTTTATTATCTAAATTGCGAGTAACAAAACGTATAATTAATGCATTTTCAATTAGATTAATAACCGATATCACGATATCACTTAATATCAAACTAACTTAGAATTGTATTCATTTACTGTGTGGCAGTAAAATGATAATGAACTTAACAAATTACGGTACGATGTTATGGATTGAAATTAATCGACAATCAAACTTATTCTATCAAATCAGTAATCAGAACTTTTGAATTCGGATAAAAAATTTGATATAATAGCTTATTAGGCTGAAAACAATACTGTATAAGAATAATAGTTAACTCAAACAAATAAACACAAAAAAGCATATAAAATTTAATCAATGTTTGTTTGTTCCTAATTTATTTAAACATATTTATATTTACTATTAAAATTTATATTAAAAATATTTGAATCACATGAATGAAAATAAACTGTTGGCATAAGCCATTGGTTTGACATTAGGATGAGGCACTTCTTTGTAAGTAACAAAATGCGGTTTGAGATCTTTGCCATTCATCGTAATAAATGCTCCTTTATTGCCCATTGTATCACAATAATTGGGTGCTGAAAATACTGTTATGCATTTGCCATCGTGTGCCTATTAATACATACTTTTAATTATTTAAACTTATAATAAGCGATGTATACTTACTTCTTCATAGCCCTCAGCTTTCACTTCATGACTACGTATGATATAATCAAGTTTGTTAAGTTTGCAAAAAGCTTCGGTAACGTCAGGACCAAATTGAACGCCAACACCACGTTTACTCGGAGCACGACCTTTATTAGGCATCGGATCCGACCAAAGAATGTCGCACATAATGCCTTCATCTGGCGGTTGTCGATTGCGAGCAGTATTTCGAATTTGGTCGATAGTAATGTTATCGCTGGAAAACAATCCGCCGTGCATTACAAGTACCCGTTCATTAAGACAGTGCGCGAGTGGCAACAGATTGAACACTTCAGCAAATAAGTCATACATTTGTGACGAATACTTTGATTTGACTTCACCCTCAAAACCGTACATTTGATTCATTGTTTGACTTTCGTGATTACCGCGAGACATGTAAAAATGTTTTGGATATAGAAGTTTAAAGCAAAACAATGTTAGTATACATTCGACCGAAAATGAACCTCTATCTACAAAATCACCATTAAATAAGTAAGGATTTTGTTGTGACGGTAAACCATTCAATTCAAATATGTTGAGTAAATCGAAGAACTGTCCGTGAATGTCACCACAAACTGTGAATTTGCTGTCATCGGGAATGTCTACGTTCACAAGTGTTGGCTCAGCGCTGAATAAGTTTCTAATGTCTAGTATTATTTTATACGCGAATTTGCGATGAAGTCTTTGCCCGCTTTTAAACGTATCCAACAATTGTGTAATAAAAAGTTTGGTCACTTTGCCATCTTCTAGTTGTGGTCCATCGTAATCATCATCGATGCACATATTTTCAATATCAATAGCATCTGCCACTGATTTTTTAATTTCATCGACAGAAATCGCTTTCTCAAACGCAATCCTCTTCACTATTTTGTTGCATTCAGCGAATTTGCTTTTCGCGTCCAAATCATTTGGTCTCACTTTAACCACAGCCTCGAAGTCTTTGAGAGCCAGTTTGAACTTAGCCATAGCCATGTGTGCAGCAGCTCTGCGATAATAGCCCTTAATGTAAGCCTTATCCAATTCGATAGCTTTGGAAGCGTCAGATAAAGCGTAACCAAAACACTCGGTCTTGAGATAAGCAATACTTCTGTTGCCATAATATGCCGCACTCTTGCCATCCATTTCTATGGCTTGTGAGTACAATTCGATCGCTTTGTCGTACTCTTTCCTCTTGAAGTGTTCATTCGCTTTTTCTTTTAATTCTTCCGCTATAATCACCATAATTATTAACTAAATTGCGATAAATCTATGATATAATAAGTAATAAAATGAAAAATCACGTGAAACTAAATATTGTAGTGAAATGAGTGAGAAATATAAACAATACTGTATTTCTAGTGTATGAGTAACAGTACTGTTTAACATGTGTTTCAGTAATATTTGTTTGAATCAATTTAGGGAAAACAGTAAAACATTGAAATTATACTATTAAATCGTAACAATTTGCAGGCCCGAACCCGACTGAAACCTTATTGATGCAAACCCGACCCGACCCAGATGGGCTTGAGCCCGTCCCGTCCGAAAGAATTTTTTTTAGCTCACTTTGATTTTGTATCAATGAGCTATTGGATTTGACATGTCCGTCCGTCTGTCTGTCGCTTTTTTATAGTAGGAGGCTTTTTTGGTGAAAAAATTTCAAGATAGGAGACTTTTTTGTATGAAAAATTTTTACTATTAAGAAATTTTATATAACAATATTTTTAGCTTAATTAGTAGAGACTCAAAAAAATAGCAAGAATTACATATCGAATTAGCGCTATAAATAGCATCAAAAAATTAC
>JAQIVF010000136.1:0-33292 GCA_034698365.1 Steganacarus magnus
GCTTATATAGCATTTAAAAGCTATTATCACGTGAAATAAAAAAGTAGCAAATGCTATCATTTTGAGACTCTAATTATAACTTAAATTATTTATCCCAAACTTTCCTAAAATTTACGAAACGTTCCTAAATTTAAGATTTTGTCTCAATAATCGAGAAATTGAACATTTGCCGGTTAAATCCGAAGAGTGTTTTAGCAAAAATGAGAACAAATTTTGTAGCTAAATCCGATGAGCACATCTTAACACGTTTTCACATCCCTCCCCAAGAATTTTGAGAATTAACCAATGCATGTGATCACCCAAGAGGTATCAACCGGAGTGTAACTTTGGTTTATTACTGATCACCGACACTTATTTTCAAAAGAAAATTAATTAAATTCATTTTTATAATGTTTAATTCATTTGAAAACATACTATAGAAATATTTTAAATTGGATAAATAAATCTTGTTTATTAAAAAAAAATTTTGTTCTGAAAATGTTTAAAATGTCCCAGAATTGCCAGCTCTACTAATAACAATTTTCATTGAAATAATAATGCTAGCGTTATATAAATTAATGGAAGTTAACTTTATTGTATTTTCTCAATAAACTCGCAATCAACTTGTCATTAAGTTAATAACTTTTAATTCGAGTGCTCATGAGAGATGACAATAATAAACGAGTTAATGACAGAGCTTTATATGCAAAGTGGGGCAACAAGATTGTGGTCTTGAAAGGTGTGATGAAGGGCTATATAATAATATATATTTTTAAATGTCTAATTCTTAATATGTGATCGTCTCGTTAGAGTAATCACAATTTGTATGCAGAGTACAACATATCATTGTGAAAATTGGGTGACATTTCGCACGAATAACTTTTCTCTCATAACTCATTTTAAAGCGCTTCAGGCTTTTCCTCTCTTTCTCTCTGACAGACACACACACACACACACACACACACACACACACAAGCTTAACAAACTTTACTCGAGAGATCGGTTATCAGTGATTTATTAGCTTTTGGTTCTGTGTGTACACAGTTTTTAGGGCAAAATAAATAAGTATTTAAAGTAATCATACTTTCTTTTTTGGTTAAAAAAGAGTTTTCAATAAAAAATTTATTTGTATTGTTAAAAAAATACACAAGTTATGTGTGGTGTGGTGTAGATGAAGAAAAAATTATTTGAGTTCATTATTATTTCTTCGTCTTTTTCGAGTGCATCAGTATGTGCATCAAAGATATAATAAATAAAACAAATGATATCATTACAGCTGATCTCTCGATTGTCGGCACTGATAACGTTAATTGTTTGCACACTAATAGCAGCGCTTTTGCCTTCTATTATATCTTTAATTTGGCAAAAAAGAAAAAAGAAATCAATTGACTGCGAGATGAATGGTCCGTATTCAGTGAAAACAATGATCATCGGTAATGTATTAATCGAATTAATTCGCTCATTTGACTGCGGACTACTGATCGCATTACTATTTCTTCATCTCATACCACACACCAGAAAAAGTTTCGAGATTTATTTTATCGAAATGCGTGCCACAAACGTGAACCAAGCGCTTCAAATGCAGTCCAATTTTTTCAATAATAACTTCGAATACCGCGGTCTGCCGTGTGTTGAGTTAATGATTTGTGTTTCTTTCTTCAGCATATATCTGTTCGAGGAATTGGTGCAATTATTTCTGAAGTATAGGAAGTCGTATCTCTACAACAATATACGCATATTTCAAAACGAGAACTTTCTGTGGGGCTCTGGCATGTACTACGACTTCACTTCACTCAATTATCGTCTCAATAAAACGCGCAATTATTTGCTGACCTGCAGCCGAAAAACTTCGGAGGCGACAGCGGAGTCTAATATGGACAGCTCTATCAAACGAAATCAGAACAAAATCGATCAGAATTTCGCGCACATCATTAACGATATATCCATGGATTCGCTGGAAAATTCGATCGCAATTTCTTTGCAGACGCCACCAATCTCTCACGTGACAACAACGACAACGACAACCAAAACAACTACCACTCGCTCTTCACAGCTGCCGTCGTACTGGCAAAACACAGACATGGCTCGTAACGTTTATTTGCCGCAACTATTTTTGGCCGCTTCGATGCCCGTGTTGTCGCTGTTCGAAGGCGTTGTGATCGCTTCGCAGCAAACTAATCAATTATTGTGGCTTATGTTTGCAGTGATTTTGTTTCACAAAACAATTAACGTGTTTCTGCTCAGCTTCGAGATCAATCGAAAGACGGACTACAAGATGATACCGTTCACTACACTGCTATCGATTACTCTGTTGCCAACTCTCGGATTTGTTGTTGTGATCATAGTTAATCTGATATTCTGTGAGCCATACTCGAGAAAAGTATCCGCAATGATATTTAACTCAATTTCTGCGGGAAGTGTGTTGCATGTTATTTTTATCTGCATAAGGATTAATATATTCTTTGTTGCGCCACTCAAAAGTGGTATCATTCAACACTTCACAATGTACACCGCATTTATTATTATTCTAACCTATACTGCCTATCAGAATATTAAGTAAAAAAAATTTCTGTTTAAAAATCATGTTCTAAAGTAAATTGTATAATAAATTTCAAAATAAATATGAAAAAAATAAAAATCTATTCACTAGTAGCTGTTATTTGAATTTTTGCTTCAAATCAAATAAGACGAGCTATAAGTTTACTGTACTTTTACCGCTTGACTGTACAATGGAAAGTTTTTCGGTTCGCTTTTTCTTGATGCGTTTACGAGTCGAAACGATAAATTATAGTTTTATATATTTGACATTTAAATCATAAAAGACCACCGCTTATCAAACGATTTTTGGTTCACTGATCAAACGCATTGCGTTTGCGAACATGTAATATCGAAGTATTTTCTCGTGTGTGGACATCAGTTATGAGAGAATAGTTTTTTTTTGTGTAAATGTTTCTTTGAACCTATTAATTGCTGTATTCTAATTTAATAGCAATAAGTTTAAATCCAAACAAATTTAAAATGTAATAATAACTGCGCATTTAAAATGTATGCACACTAATATTACTTTGAAATAACTTATAATTAGAAATAAATTGCTATTTGCGTAATAATTGCTACTTATATTTACTAGTTATTCGCAGTCACACTATCATTATGCAAATTAATATATGATAAACTTAACTCACTAATTGAATAACTAGTGTATGTTTTTTTAGTTAAATATAACGACAGTAATTTCGCATTTTTAAATTATAGAGTGTCACAAATTTTGTTTTTTTTTACTTTTAAACTAAAATTAACTCAATATTCTTTATAGTATTTTTAAAAAGTTCGAAAGTTCAATATGTATTTCTTAAATAATTAATAGTTCCGTTAAGAAATAATATTCGAAAAACGATTTTTCACAAACTTCACACCAAAAAAGTTTTTTTTAATATTATTTAATTGTAATTAATTTTTTTAACAAAAAATGTTGCCCATAACTGAATCACTGCCTAAAACTTCAAGTTCAATTTTTTCAAGGTTTTAAAATAATGGTTTTTGTATATTAATAGTGACTGATTGTTGAAATATTATTTTTAAAGCATCGTTAAAAAATTATAAATTTTTTAGTTTTGGTACATAGTTACACAAACTCAAAACCTCTAGGGGGGGCCTCTCACAAAAATTCTCAAAATTCTTGGGGGTCAAATCTCAACGGATTTAAGCGACAATTTTTTCCGAATTTTGGACAAAATTATAGGGGTCTCGAAAACTCATCGGACTTAAACGACAATTTTTCAAAATCTCGATTTTCTAGGGGGGGTCAACCCTGGACAAGCACCCCCTCTGTGTAACTATGGTTTTGGTAGTAAAGGTAAGCTTTGTGCAGAATTTTTTTCACAGAAGCTTCAATAACCACTTTTGAGCACATACTCTACAGCACTCAAATTTATTTAAAAACAAAGAAAATTTTTCAAAAAAATTTAGAAAAATCATCGCACAAAGTTTATCCACGTTTTTTCACGATGACGTGAATAATTCATTATCAGAACTTATTTTATACTTTTTGCAATACTATTTTCGTAGTTTGAAGGTAATATAGCAATATTTCACGGAATTGCAACCCCGTATAGATTACCATTTGGAAACCACTACTCTAAGGCATGAATGTTCTAAATTCAAATCCATTTCAATCTTAGAACTTTTGTTTTTGAGTAGAGAACACAAATTCTGCTCAGATTTAAAGGATATATTCGAAAAGCTTAAAAGATTTATTTTACACTATCTTGAAAGCTTGATTTTTTTTGGTAATAATAAGCTTTATTTAAAGCACACACATTCAGTGTGTGCGCATAAAACTAGATTACATTAGAAAAATTTCAAAAGATTTCTAACAAATAAATATGATTTTTGTTGATTTTATTTTTTTTTAAATGTTATGGCATTTTTCTCATAAATCTGTTAGCCGTTAGCAAACTGAAACTACAAAAATTTTATTCAATAAGCTTAAACTCTGCTAATAAGATATGCAAATGGGTTGTAAAAATGTATGAATAAAGAATGAAATAAAATGTGTGTTAATTCAATTCAATTTTAAATTATTTAAGAACACATCATTATTATTAAACAAATTTTTTTCCATATAAACTCCAATTAGTCACACAATTGCTGAATTGTATTAATAAATAAAATTCGATTTAAACAAAAGGCAATGAAATAAATGAATAGGCAATGCGCGCAAAAAAACGACTAAAAATTTTAAAAAAAACTAATGATATACAATATGTTAACGCGGCTGCAATTATGACATCGTAAATGGGAATATCGTTAAACGAGAAATAAAGAGTGCAATAAATAGAGTTATTTATTACATACTTACTTAATAAGAGTCGTTTGCATTGTCTAAATATTTGTAATATTTAATGTCATACTTTGAGACAATTAGCAGACAATAACTCAAAAGAGTGCGACTTGTAATGAATATCGTTGTTTTGTATAATTAAAAAAAAAGTTTCGCTTTAAAAAGTTTTCGATGCAAAAAAGCGGGAAAGCGTTAAAAGTAAATTATCGTTTTTTACTATAGTAGTTAAAAGTTTATTGAGATTACTAAGTCATGCGTTTCTCTCGTTTATCCATTAGTATACAAAGGAAACGAACCGAAAAAGTGATCGCAACAACAAAAAGAGATCTTATTATAGAATACAAGTTTTTTTTAAAAAAAATACACTTAATTATAGTGAATAACAATTAGATGTTGTTAGCCTTATTCAAATCACACTCAAAGTCACTAACTTTAGAAATTAATTTGAATCACGTATTCGATGATAAAATCAGTCATTTTGTGGAAAAATAGTGTCAGTATATTAAAAGCAGTAAATGCAGTTCAACTATCGGTTCGAACTTCGAATAGGTTTGAGCCATATTATTGGTTAATTGGCTTTTTGTTTTTATATTATTTTCGTACCAAATTCATAGTCATTTTAATGGTAATTTAAAGGTCATGAATCAGAAATATATTCTAGAAAGTGTGAGCTGACAAAAAATTTGCACTTTCAATGTTTAAATTTTCTGGAAATCTTTGTTTAAATGTCGGTCAAAGTGCAAATGCAATGAAAACACAAAACAATAAAATTTTAAGGTATTTTATATTCGATTCAAATTAATTCTGAATTTAGATTCTATTAAGTGATGCTAATAAGTAAAATATTAAAATTTTTATAAACATACTTATCTCATATATTAATTCTTAAAATGTGAAATTAGTGTAACATGTAATTAATGTAATTAAAAATAATAAAACAAAACAATCTGTAATACTTAAAGCAAAGTTTAAAAAATATGTAAAAACGCATAAAATAACATTCTATTCTATATGTTAAAAATAAAATTTACGTAAATAATGAAATTTGCAAGCATTTATAAAGCAAAATATAGAGATTAATAACGAGCTTTACACGAAATATTTTGTTTAAAGAAAACATTATCTTCTAAGTTGTGGCAAAGATGTCGATCGTATAGCACATAAGTAAATAATTTGACCGCACTTTTAGTGCCGACAACAGTTAAAACGGAATTCTTCTTCTGTCTGTATCGCACTAAGATATGTTTGATACCTACTATTTTATTTTGGATGTGAGAAATAAATTCATTTTCGCGCTCTTTAATGAATTTAGCCAACTTTTCCGAAATTACTAGACTACTCGCGATGTGTTTGTCACTCTGTTGTGTTTTGGCCAAATTAATCAAACGCGTTATATTATTATCACACCTCAATAATCTATATTTAGTAATTATAGCCACTAAACCGATTTTAAGTTTCGTTTCTTCGTAACTCCAATCAACAGAACATTCCGACAACTTCTGCAACACTTTCATTATCGTCTCGAAAACGTTGTTAATATTAATCGATTGAGCGCAACAATCGATAACTTGTTCAACATATTTTTTAATATTGGGCACGTGTAGCAAAAACAGATGTTCGTTCTCTGAATATAAAATTAAAGCACGCAGAATGCAATGAATAATTTCTCTCGTATCTAAACGTGAGTTAATTTCTAGAATCGATTGAGACGAGTTATGATTGCAACAACTATTAATTTTTTGATCGCTTGAATCGATTAATTTAAGCAAATATCTCGAGATAATCCACGGAAAGCCGAAATATTTGTCCTCTTTTAGCGCATTCGCGTTATATGTGTGCGAAACCTGATACCAAGCGCTCGCTTTTGCCAAAAGAATTTGCTCGTCCTTTTCATTGCCTTCAAATATAATTAAGAAATCCATAAATAATTTGTCGACAATAGCGGACATTAAATCACGAGAGTCGCTATCATTTTGCGTGTAAACATATTTATGCGCTTTGATGAACGAACCACTTAGTAGAGCACACTCGCTCTCAACACCGAATTGCGCCTTAAGTTGTTTTATAGCGCTTTTATAGCGTTCAAACGCGTTAAGTGCCTCATCAAAATAAATCACAGCATTTTTGTGAATTAATTTCGCATTTGGCGAGTAATCGGCGGCAGTTTGCTCGCAAATGTCTTCAATAGCGTCGTTAAAGTAACAATTCATTTCGTACAACTTTCCCAAAGCATTCATTGATGTATATGTCGGTTTTTCGTGATTTTTCATCATAAAATTCGGATAAAGAGGTGGACGATCGCAATTTTTTAATCTTTCATTTTTGCCAGTTTTGGCGAAATCCAGAGCAGTCGCGTATTTATAATCAAGAATGCGGCATTTTTTGCAGAATATGCCCTCATCTTGAAAGTCAGCCCACGCTAAGTGCGAGCTGGCAATGAGTCCCACTTGGTTTTTCTGGATAAATGTGCAGTAAAAGTTCAACACATCTTCGGTAGTGACAGCTCTGTCTAAATCTATGGCTTCACCGCACGGAAAATCCATCGGTGCGTGATTTGGACGCTTAAATATTAAAGATTTGCACCAAATAACGCTATACTCGTCGCCATCCAAATCACTTCCAGCCATTTCGTCGGCATGCGGTCGATCGCCATCCGCTGGAAATACGATACAATCTACGATATGCATCAAAGCGCGTACTTTTATTGCCGTAAACTTGCGAACGTCTCCGCCGTGCATACATGGATACTTAGTAACCAATATTTCGCCCTCCAATACCTTTTTGGAACCGTCATCGACATCAGTGTACTGGACAAACACCTCGCCATACTTTAATGATTTCGTTTCATCGATCACACCGAACATTATTCGCGATTCGTTTAATGGAACCAATATTCTCGCTTTATTCTTTAAATCTCTGCTCACTTTCTTGACGATTGATTCGACAATATTGACAAAAAAAGGTTCATTTAACAAATTAATCCCAGAATTAATTAAGTGCTTGTATGGAAGTTTCAAATTTGTGTAACTTTTTATTAACTTTATTGCGTTACAATTGCATCGAAAAGCGGTGCATATTTCTTCTAAGCGATCAAATAATAATTGTTGAAATGCTTGGTGCGAAACACCCATTGCTTCCAATATTGCGATCAGCGGACGATTCAGATAAACACTTCTCGCTTCAGACATTTTTAAAACATCGATATCAAGCGATTCGGACTCGAACTTTATCATACTCGGTCTTATCTTTATTACATCGCCCTCGAGCTCGGGATTAATTACAACCACTCCTTTACATCCAGCGTAACGTATTTGATATGTGGACGGAATCGGTTCACTCCTATTCACACCTTTCGCTAATTTTAATGCCAAAGAACTCGAAACCATACCGACTCCGTCAGAAAATGTGTATGGTTTTTGAGTGTGCGGATGTACACCGCCTTCAATATCTTCTATTTTGAACACATTATTCGCATCAGTAAGCGTTATATAACCCATAGATTGTGACATCGATAAACCAATTTTCGAAATAAATTTCGCTGTATTCCTGATTTCACTCAATTTTCCAATCTGTTTACATATCTGTTTGGCGTCCCTATTCTGTTGGTCGCGCGCGTAAAGTATAAGCCCGTGATCTCTGAGTTGACTGGTAGACGCGCCAACAAATTCGTACGTTCGTCCGCCAATCAAGAGTCCATCTTCTACGCGATTAGTTATTGTTTTCTGCAAATATTTTGCGATTTTATGCGTTACTGCGCGATCATCAGGAATTGATGACAAACATGCAGTGAACGACAATAACTGTAAATCTTCATCCTTTATTAAAAGTCTGATTGCGTATTCAGGATCACATGTGCGCAGAAAGCGACTTTGCTGTTGAGGTAATGCTGGTAATAATAGCAATCGCGTTGGCGTTAATATACACCTGCGAACGTATTTTATCGTCTCGTTCGCCCATTTTTTGATTCGCGATTTATTATACTTTTCGAATGATTGCCTCAAATCATTTAACGGATTGAGCGGTAAACCATTCTGAACCATGTCATAAATTTCGCTCAAAGATTGCTCAACAGCTTCGATATTTTCATTACAAAACTCGTCTAATAATTCTCTAAAATCATTAACTGTGCATTCGTTAACCGATAATGAATCAATAAATTGGTACGAATATTCATTAATCGCTTGCAATAAGTATTTGATATTAAACGACAAATCAGTGAACATATCATAGGTTATCGCGCACTCGATATCAGCGAATGACAATAAATACTCTTCTCTCAGTATTTCAATATTTATTTCGTTATTATTCGTGAATAACGAGATATTTTTCAATATTTGTTCGATCTTGACATCATTTTCGTTTTTACTCGCGAATCGCAGACAAATTGAATTGGTTTTCGTAAACATATGCGCATTCAATTTACAAAATGTGTTCACTCGTACGCGTAAACCGCAAAAATTGTTATTATCAATGAATGATGAACTCGAGACATCGAAGTTATCAAAATCATCGTCAAAACTGGAGTCTGATTCAAACGCTGAATCAAAGTCTTCGTCCTTTTCGGTGTTGCGTTCGTCCCAGTCTTCATCGCTTGGTTCGAACCGATTGTAATCAATTTCTCGTTCGTTAATTATTCGGTAAAGTAAAGCGGGATGTCTTAGATTGAGGTAAACTCTATCGCCAAATAAATTTATTGACTTAATATTCGCAAAACTCATATGAAACTCGTATCGACGATAATTGTAACAAATATTGTTAGCATCTGATGATTGACCGAAACTCGAAACAGTTTGCTCGAAAGTTTTGAACTGTAGTTTGACGCGTTTCGAGTCATTTTGAAACAATACTCGAATTGCGTCCAACTCTTGCATACAATCGGTTGGTGTGTGACACACAAACGCATTTCGGTTGACCACAACACCCAAACTCAAATCCGTTAAGTCGAGTCGAGTTTCGTACACAACGGTTGCACTCAAGTCACACATCACTTTAGTTATAACAATTGCAGTACCAATTAACAAATTGTGTTTAATTAATAGTCGGCTGTAATACGTTATCGCAAGAAGTGAGTGCGAGTGTGAGTGTGAGTGTGAGTCACTTAAGTTTTAATGAGTAATAAAGCGCTATACAAAGTACAAAATATATAGTAATTAATAGCTATATCAATATATACAGTGCTTTTAAAGCAAACTCTTTTCAAACTCTCGTTACTTCTCGTTACGCAATCAGAATTTAAAAAAATAAAATAAAACAATACAATTGGTGACTAATAGCCTTCTGTTGTATATTGCATCAGTAGTGCACATTTGCACATCAAATACAGTTTTATATTGCAGTTTAGAAATAAAGCGATACGACTATAAATAATATTATCGTAAAGATACGGAGTGTTTCTCAAATTTTCAAATCTGTTTACTGTTTACATAACAAACACATCGTTAAGCACACGATCGTAAGCTTAATCAAAATAGCTTCACATTCCTTAATTGGCAATAACTAAGAATTATTGATTATTAATTCGTTTTTAAAGCACTATCAAAGACTGTTGCTTTTTCATGGATACATAAAATTTATTAGGTGTTAATAAAATTGTCAATTTTATATTTCAAAATATTGTTATAATGTCTTTAGTTCTGAAATTTATAGATCCGAACCATAGATAATAGTAAGTATGTTTACCAGGCCTCACCCGTTCTAGAAAATATGGAAAAGCTTATCACTTGCGAAGAACAGAGTATACGAAAATTTGTCATCTAAATCAGATGAGTTTTTGAGACGCACCTAATTTTAGGCCCAAATGTGAAAAAATTGGCGCATTAATACGATGAGTTTTGCTTTTGCTTCCCTATTAAATTTGTACATTTCTAAAGCTGACCCCTCCATAGTGCCGAGTCTGAGTAACTATGGATCCTATTAAACACAAGCCATCAAATTTTATGCATTATCTGTTAACATTAGTTTAAAAAATTGTTTTTCAGGCTAATTCACTTCAATTAATAATAATAATAATAATTTAAACTTGCATTTTAAAGATTTTAAATAAACCATTAGCACCTTTAATGTAATCTAAACTTTAATGGTTTAAATAATCTTAAAAGTTCATAGATACAAAAACCGTTACAAAAAGTGGCAAATGTGGTACTTCAACTAAATTTCTCAAAATAATAAAACGACTCAAAAACATATATAATTTAATTATCAAAATTTGAAGTTGCCTTAACTAAAACCTAACTAACTATTCATTATTATAACTTAATTTTCATTTAAAAAATCTAATATATCATACGTCAGCAGACTATACTGAGTTGCATTGTAAATGAAAACAGGAAATAATGATGACATTTTAATTATGCATAGCAAACATTTCAATAAAAATTATTGCAATAAAACATTTAAGTTTTTTTAGTACACAACATTTTTTTATTAAAGTTAGAAAGCAAAAGAACATGATAAGAGAGAGACATTTAATATTAAAATTAATAATTCTTAATTACAATTCTTTATAAATACGTACAAGTAAATGTAAATTAAACAACTTTACAATAATTAAATTAACAGTTTTAATATGTCAATTTGAAAACAATTTTGTTATCGTTATTTTCATTTTAAAATTACATTTTTAAAAATCCAAATACATTATTAAATTTAAATTATTTTATTTTATTAATATTAATTACAACTACAGGATTCACTACAATTTAAATTAAAAACATTTAAACATAATTGTACATATCTTGTAAGTGGTTTCCTGATAAACTATAATTTTCAAAGTCAGAAAACCACTTACAAGGTAAGTTCAGTTAATGTGTATACAATTAAATTTTACATTTTTAGTACATAGTAAAAGTCTGGAAAAAAATATTTAAACCTATTCGCCGCATTTTCTTGATGACAATCGGCAGAGATGGTAGACTGATGTTATAAAACTGGACAAACAGCAGCCTATCGCATCTCTCCAATGTTATCAAGATTTCGATATGCGTCCATAAGTATATGCTTCCATACCAATATGCACCAAACTTTGCTGCAACCGTCTTACACAGCACATCATTTAATTATGCCAACTCAGTGATCGTACAGTTGGCTAATGTGTCGTCCAAATAGTTCTACCGAATGTATATATACTCGATGTGATACATAAAAATATTAAAAAACTAATTAGTGTGAAACACACTCTCAGTATGAATCAGATATTATGTCATCCAATGTTTTTTGATTGGCTGTCACTACTTCTATCATTAGCTCGCAATTAGAGTAACGAAAGTTATATGTTGTTTTGTTTATATAAAAAAAATCCAATGCGATGTAAAAATATAATATGAGAATCACTTTTTTTATAATAATAAGCAAAGAACATTAGAAAGCATTAGTTGCACGACACATATTTGCACTTTTCAAATATTTTCAAGAGAAAATACCAGAACTCTTGAACTTTTAAATAGTTATTTTACTAAACAGCTTTATGTTCAGCACAACTTTATTCGATTGGAAAGTATAAAATCATTGACATTGCCATTCCTATACTCGATGTGACCACACAGTAACACATCATTTAATACCCGGTGTTGTATTTTCAAATCAAATATTTGTCTTACTATGCAAAAGTCGTTTAAATTGTACGGCACTCGCAAAACAGTTCTGGTATAGCAAAAAATTATATAAAGTTCATATTTAGTATTTGCTAATGCTTTAGGCCACCCATAAAAAAAAGTTTTAACAATTACCGGTATATAATTTTTTGCGAGAGAACTATTTACATGGCTATGAAATTAAAAAAGTATAAGTGACTATACAACCAATGCATTTTGCGTATACCCACGTATATTTTCCGAATACAACAAAAAATAACATTTGAATTTTGTGTATAATTTCCTGTAATATAAACTGTTCAAACTTTTTTTGAAAAGTGGATGCGAATAATCAAAACACAGCGAAATTCAATGTACTTTGATATGTTTATATACATTTGATTCTAACTCTAAAGCAAACAAAATCCATGGCAAACTTATTGGCACAAAAATATTCGGTAAAGTTATCATATGGTTTATGAGGTGGAAAATATTGTTATAATTAAATTTATCTGTAAGCTATACGTTATATCTTTATTTCTGCAGTGAAATAATAGACACACATAACTCAAAGTTTAAACTATTTTGTCTTCAGCGCCAATAGAATTTTTTTATTTATTTAAGTTACTATTTCATCATTTATATAAACAATATTAGGGTAAGTTATGTTGAAACTGTAAACTATTTATTCGTTAGTCATAGTAACATCGCTTATTTATTTTGCTGTTGTCTTGTTTCGAAATTAACCAATTAGAATAAATTACCGACAATTCTTTAATCCAGCAAAGGAATCAAATGTTAAAAAATAATATATAAATTTGATAGCCTAATAGTCCCTTAATAATTACTGGAAATTTTTGTAAATATATATTTTAATTTTGTAATTAAATAAGACATACATTAATTTAAATTAAAAAATTTTGCATTCTATTATTTTTGTTAATGTGTTTCATAGATTTCAAGTAATATTAATTCAAAATGATAGCAAAAATTTACGTCCAAAATGCAAAGTTGATAAAATAGAGTTGTCATGAAATCATCGATTGATTAAGTTTAATAAACTTTTAAAATTTCTATAGAAACAAACTTTCAGAAATATTTAATAAGCGCCTCACTTATAAGCACAATCACTGATCATAGTGTGCTGATTTTATTGATTTTTAAATGAACTTCTAGTTATAAACACAAGATGAGATTTTAATTTTCGAAGTATAAATATAGAATTTTCAACCTACGTTTTATCACTTATTAATGAATTTTTAAAATGGAAATCTGATTGATTAGTTTCTTTCGAATCTTGTACTGAACTTTTTTACACACATATAGCACAAAATTTGCATCAACTGATTATTATAAAAAAACAATAATTATAATTTTCTTAACATTTATGTCGATTGAAAATTCTACAATATAAGCATAATTTTATTTTAATCTTTTTTTGGCGGAATTTAATCAAATATAACAATTGTTTTTAATGTGTTAAAATTTGTATTGAAATTACTATTATTTAAAACAAAAAAAAATCATATTTGCATAATAAGCGAATAAATTATACGTTTGTTTACTTTTAAATTTTTTTTTGATTTTATAAAGAAATAAAGCAAACAGCAATATATTTCAAATAATAAAGTTATTTATTAATCAAACCATATAATTATATTATAAATTTATTTCCATAGAGAAAAAACAAAACAAAAATATCAATTTTTGGTAATACATATAAACTATTTTAATAAGATCAACATGTGCTCAGATATGATAAAGTATTTTTTCTTTTAATATGTTAATGTAATCATTCATTTTTTGGTCAAAATATCTTTCTTATATGTTTCATTTTTGTTATAATATATATTATATTTATATATAGATATATAGAAATTATATGAGTTTTGTAATGAATTAAACTTTTTTTCTTTGCAAAACAAATAACATGCGAAATAAATATTCCTTTTCAGCGAAAAACACACAATGAAAAAAACGCTAAATATTTGTACGCGAATTAACAAAAATAGATATAACAAAACGGAAACGTTTAAATCAATGCTTACACAAAAAAGGTTCAACAGTTTTTAAAATATTTATGTATATATACTTTACTTGAAACATAATTATAATAAAGGGAATGAATTTATTTAAGAGAGATTTTTCACATTAAACGTATTTAGAAGTGTTGTGTGCTTTGAAACAAAATATAACAGATGCCAACTATATCTTCTAACTTTTTTTCAATTACTACTTTATTCCCAAAAAAAAACTAAACATTTAAATGCAATTTGAGAATTACTGGCCAAATTTAGTTAAAACCTCAATTCCTGCATATTTTAACGCAACTTATTTTTAAATCAAGAATTTAGTTCTCTTTTTTTTAAAACTTTGGCAAAGTTTATTTCTACTTTACTAGTAAAAGTTAATTAATTAAAATGGCCAATCGATTAGAGATTGATGAATCTTTTCATGAATTAATCACTGTATTATTTACTAACCCTGAGATAGCAACCTGTCAATAAGCTCTTCCTATTAAAAATTAAACTATTCTCGACAACAACTTTTCTACCATAAAAGTGAACAGAAATGTTAGAACATAAATATTGAAATATGTGACTACTATTCGTGAAAAAAGTTAACAGTGAAATTTTTTTCTCCTCAGCAATATATAATAAGTAGTTTGTAATAATAATAGTGTAATAATAATAATAATAATTTTGATAAAAATTTAACGCAGAATAATTTATGATATAAATATAAGCAAGAATATAGCAATTTTGTGCTTTTGTTATAGACTTTTGTATGCCAGTTATGTAACATATACATCGATTATGTTTGTACGCATGCAATAACAACAATGAAGATCGTAAGCATAGCACTAAAATTATAATAAATGAATGTCATCTTAAAAATCATTGATAATCTTAATAATAACAGAAAAACTAATGGAAAATTTTCTCTTTTTTGCAACATATATATATTCGGCTTCTGTTATATTTTAGTTTGTTTCGTATATACGTATATGCGATGTTAGTGTGTTTTAGTGATATATTGTGAAATATATTGTTTAATAAATAATATATAGTCCACTATGCAAACATTAAACGTGAGGGAAGTCATTCCAAATAAATTATTACGTTAAACGATTGTATTCTTAATTTTGTCTGAGAGCTTTGAGGATTGCTTGAACCTCTTCAGCAACAGCTGTGAGCACATACTCGAATTGGGCCTTTGTTTTAACAGTTCCCATACGTTGGTCGCGTATATGCTCCAGTGTTGCCGCGATGTCGATCTCTTTCGCTCCTTTCGACATACGATTAAGTACCATATCGATCAGTGTGTATGTGCCCGTACGTCCACTTCCGTCACTACACAACATTCACAAATAACAACAATTTAATAAATTACGTTTAAAATTGCGTTCATAAACATATTGGTTTACCTGCAATGAACAACTATAGGACACGATCGACCGCGATATGACTTATTCACCTTTCTGTTCAAAAGAAAATCAAAGTATTTTTATTTAATTTTTGCGTCATTTAAAAGATTTTAATTATATTTTAAACACGCAATTAATAAAAACGGTAATTATTTAAGAGTAAAAACAGAAATAAGGATAACAAACAAATTAATAAGCTTTAGTGAGTCAATTATAAAACTATGAAGAAGAAGAAAAAAGAGAGTCGATAGTTAGTGGTGAAGTTACTGCGATATAGCCATCACTTTTGTGACTATGCAATTAAAATGCGATTAGTAACGCAATTGCACCAATCACAAAAATGATGACCGCATCACAGATGTGTTAGTTGCTGCTGCACGAGCACTTACCATTACTAGCATTTGCCACATAGAGAGCAAGAGAGAGTATAGATTCTTTTTTTAAAAAAAAATATATAGACTCGAAAAGCCATTTAAATGGGCAAAAAAGTAGAAAATAAGTATTAGTGACAAAAATAGCGAAACACTGAAAAGTTGGCAGGCATTGAAGCGTTATGTTTGAGAGGAGATAAAGTTAAAATGTGTCGGGCATTAAATGGCAGAAATGCAATATTCGACTCTATTCTGGTCGATGATTACCTTCGAAATTCAAGAATAGTTTTGGCGTTTGGAGGAATACCATTCTCTGGCCACGACAAGAAGTGAAACTGTGTTACGGTTCGGGTTTCGCTGCTCTTCAAATTTTTCAGATAAAAGCTACGAACGAGATAGTCATCGCACCAAATATGCTCGGAAACCAAATGAACTTCGTATGTGTGGTACACTTCGCTTCCTTCTTCGGGCCAATATCTCTGACACATCGCCACACCATTCTCTCTTAGACGAGTTAGCATTACGATTATTACGCTTCCCTGTTCCCAAACCATCTAAAGTTGACATTTAAAGAATAACATTATTACTATATTGTTATATTAAGTATTCGTTTAATTAATATTTTAAATATAATTTTAATATAGATGTAACTAAAACAACTAAACGCAATAATTTTAACAAAGTAATAAAAGACTTTAGTTGTTAACTATGAAAATATTCAATAAAAAAACTCAAATGTATTTGACAGACAAGTGAAAGTATAAGTATATTATTGTAAGCAATAAAAATATGGTATAATAGCTTCGAATGTGTACAAACCTGCCAGAAATCAGCGGTTGTATGAGGAAGTGGTGCTTGTGTGGCGATATAAGCTGGATTTCGAGGATCGTGATCGGTCTTGAGTGTAAAAATAATATACTGGTTAATAACTAATGAAAACTTTTATTTAATAATAATCGTAAACAATAACATACTATAGTGTCAGCGTTAATATAATCAGAGCCGTTAATATTAGCCAAATCGTTGAGAATAACGCGCGAGTGATCGTACGGTAATATATCGGGATAACGATTTTTCTTGATGTTTTGCTGCAAATTGGCCGCATTTGTTGAACACGGGTCCGCTTCGTATGCGCAAAGTGCTTCCCATTCTCGATCGAGACGATCCTTTTTCTTTAGATGATCTTCCATATAAGACTATCGAAACATTTATTTATTATTACTATTGCTATTACTAATAATCAAAAATTTATTAAATAAAAACAAAACGTCTTCATCAGTCTTACCAAAATCATGTGACCAGTAGAGATGTCCATATTAGATGATACCGGTTCTTCACTCCTATTATTGTATTAAAACAGATAATTAGTTTCAAGACGTACTCAATTCTCCAGATGTTTAAAAATGAATGAACTATAAATATTTAATATAAACAAAAAATATATCTAATTTGTGTTAAGCAACAAAAAACTTCTAACAACTGTCAGTGCAACTGAGGAGAGTGAGAGTGAATAAGAGAGATAGAGAAAGAGCGAAAGCAAGAGAGGAGAGAGGAGAGAGAGGAGAAAGAGCGAAAGCAAAAGAGGAGAGAGAGAGAGGAGAGAGAGAGGAGAGAGAGAGAGGAGAGAGGGAGAGAGAGAGAGAGAGAAGTATTAATTAACTGGTAATCACTGAACAAACAGAGAGAAATAAATTTTTTTGCTAATTAAACAATAACTAAATTATACATTGAAAAAAGATGCTAAAACTAAAATCAATTTTATTTATTGATTTGATGGTAAAGCATTTTGACCCGCATTTCAAAATAAATAATTAATATTAATATATTTTAAATAATAAGTGTATACATCATTAGTTTATCTAAAATATGAGTACATATTCTTTTTCATCGATATTTAACTACACTACACTGTTCTAAGAAAAATTTAATTCACAAATAACAAAGTATTCGAAAAACTAAACTTTAATGTGTTTTAAAGTAAATAAAAGAAAAAAGTTGAGCAACAGTGTATAAAAAATAAGCAATTAATATTTGTTTCAGGAACTGACAAAAACAGAAAGGATTAAGAAAATAATTGCTAACTCCAATGGTCAGCTTTAAAAATGTAAGCGTAAATCCTTTGCTGGCCACTAATCTTAAAATCTAAATCTGAAAATGAGTACATTCACCGCGGATATTCTGAATCAGCTTAATCGCTAAAAGTAGAAAACACGAAATATCCAGTAAATTTTTTAAAGATAAAATTTCGCATAAAGCAGTTTTGTGGATTTAAAAAATTAATTTTTCAACAACTTTTTCAACTTTTCAAATACTAAAATAACGAATTAACAAATTAATTAAAATAATATAAAATTTTATATTTGAGAAATACAAAATCGACATTCAGAGAAAACGAGATCGTAAAACACTGATGCCATTTCAAATCAATAAATTAAAATTTTAAAGCTTGTAAATATTACGGCAGTTAACGTAATTGTCGCATATTTTCCATAATACGTCATAATAAACATAAAAGGTCTCTCATTTTACGGATACAAAAATATTATGTAATTCGGAAGTTATTCAATAAAGTAATGGATTTATTTTAGTTGAGGTAAAATAAGATTAATATTAAGTATATATGGAGTACATTAACATTAAAAGCATATTTAAGCCGCTCATAAGGTGAAAGCACACGATTACACGGCTAGTCTAACTGGAATGCAATTTGCAGCACAGTTTTTGATATATTGTGCACTTCTTTAAAACGCATCTATTTTTTATTTTATTATTTAAGTTATATTTTATTATTCCGCAGTTTGGTAATGCATTCTACTTTATTTACCTTATTTTCTATGCATTAATCTTTAATATATGTTTTGCTGTTTCATTCTTTATCTTTCCGTCAACGGACTCTCATTTGCTTTATTCCCCAACTTTTGAGAAATAGTGTACACTCAGTCATACATATACACACTCAACACACACACACTTACTGTATATAACACACACGATAACCAGTAGATAAAGAAATAACAAATATTTGAGTAGCAATGGACAGATTATTACGTGCAGCATAAGCACAATATATATTGTAAATTATATGCTATTTAGGCATTATTGTGGCGTTTATCAATTGATCCGACCATAGTTTACTTTCCGGGCGGCTAATGGTCACATACTATGCGTTATGGCATATCGAACAACAATAATTCACTTGAACACGATATTTCGAGAGACAATGTGTTGTGTGTTTTCTCTGTTAGAGTCTGTTCTTATTTTTTTTAGTGTGTAGAAAAAATACAAAGAAAAATACTTTATAAATCAATTGAAAAAAATTTTTTTGTCGATATTTTTTTCTTCCTATTTTGTGCAATAAAAAATAATGTTTCTTTTATAGGAAATTTTTTTTATCACTTTAATAATAATTTAATATTTTATAATAAAAATTTTCTGAGCAAAACATTTATACTTTCTGAGCAGAAAAGTTTTTCTATAGAAAATCATTTTTGTTTATTTTAGCTATTTTTGTGTTAGCATAAGCTAACTTCAACTCCAAGCATCAATGATTTTTTACAAATAAAGCCCTAAAATGAGATATGTAAACATAATTTTGTACGTATTCTTCTGTGTCATTGTATAGGGATTTAACAAAATAATATTTTATTTGATGGAAACCATACAATATTTGAAGTCGATTTCCATGCAAACTTATGGTCAATACTTCTTGAAATTTGCTTTTGAAAATAATGTACATAATATGTACGAAAACATAATAATTTGTCTTTGAATTGTAAGAGTGTAATAACTAGTGCTTATGATATTTATAGTCGTAGTTTTTGTGATCGTTTTCACAAAACTCATATTTATCATCATTCGATCGATAGTAGGAATCGTCACGACCTCTGCGAATACTATTAATTCTAACTCCATCTAAATCTCTCTATAAAAATATATAATTAATTTGTATTAATCGAAAACTCCATATAAAAATTTACAGATGTTTAACTATTTGAAAAATTCCATTAAATTCTAAAATTTTTAATAGAAATGAATTCGAATTTCTAAAATTATTTTTATCTGGTCTATCAAATTGCTAATTAGATTTTTGATTATTTCTTATACAAATCTCCAAATTTTATTATAATGTAGCGGTTATTTATAGATCGGACAATTTCAGCAAATAATAATACATTTCATTTAAAAGAATATTAGTAAAAATAATTAAAGTATCGATCTTAACTTAAGATAATAAAGTTGGAACAAACAAACTTATCAAATCTATAAGTTCAACACTGTAAACGCCGCACTGAGCGCTAGAGTGCACGATATTTCTAACTTTCGATTGCCATTCCCTTCTGGGCTCATTATTTTGATTCCCGGATGCAATATAAAGCAGTGCAATCGCATTTTTTCTGTCCACAATATATCCAGAAAATTACAGTAATAAAAACAATGAAACAGCAAATAAGTATTTTGAGTAAATTAATTAAAGCTTTTATCACTTAATTGAGTATAATCAGCAGCTAATGAAATTGAATTATTTTTATTTTATGCCCAAATTAACTTTACATCTTAAAAATATAGTCATGAATTTCATAGTAACTTAAGGTACACACACACAAAAGGTAAGTGAGGTATTCTTGTAAAAAAGAAATTATTTAATTGCGAAATCGATTTTTTTTGCTAAATTTTAATATTAATGGAATGTAATTTATTGTGAGATACAATGTCACAGAAATTTTTTAAATATAAATGTTGTGCGAGACAAACACGCGATCAAACATATTTATCATTAAAGTGCAGAATTTTTAATGCATTTTAGGGGGAAAAATCGAGATGAATATAAATTTTATTTTAAACATAAAAAAATGAGAGTGAATATAATTTATTGTCATGAAATCCAAATAAATTAACATATGAGGTGATTTCTGAGTAAAATTTACATTACAAAAAAACTCCATCATCAGTTGAATTATACATTTTAGTGATGCACTCCATATTTACCACAATATGGTTAAATCGGGATTCCGGATAATATTCGCTAAAATTTTGTATAAACGCATGCATAAAAATTCTAAAAATTTCACAATACCTAAGAGTCATCAAAAAAGATCTCTTATAATAGAAAGTGCATACACAGAGAAGATAAACTGGAATGAAAGCTTACAGAGATATTAAAATAAATGATGCCTTTGGAGACTTGAGAAATATATTAACGTTTCAATACTCTGTATATTCACTACTAAATTGGCAATTTACTCGTAGTGCTAAAAAAATTCAAATATAAGATTTTTATATTTTTTAATACAAAACTAGAGATACACACAATTGATTTTATTCATTTATAAAACAAGTTAAAACCATTATATGCTCTTTCAAAAAATGTTTTAATTTCTTCTAGATATGCGGACGCATCCAAAATCAATAATTTTTTGAGTACTTTGTTGAGGTCTCAAAAGCTCATTTAGATCTAAACGATATCTCAAAATCATTTTATTTTTTAAATTTCTAAATATGGATTTATTTTGCTCTGTTTTTATTACTATTGATCAATACAGTCTAATATAACTGGAATTTAATGTGAATGTACTGAATCCAGAATTTCTGGCAGTTTTACTGCTATCTTAATTATTAAGATTATCGAATTATGTTATAATAATGAAACCGAGAGACAAGAGTTAATAAGGAACGATTGGATGGCGTATAGAAAGTCTTTCTATGGCTATAATTTAGCAGTAGTCCACTCCACTCCACTATATTCGATCTCTCGTTTGCAGTATAATTTCACGAATGACATTAAATGCTTGCGACAAGAACGGCATGAAAAGAAACAGACCGAATAAGAAATAGATAAACAAAATTGTCAACATTCTAACGACAATTTGTAAAGCCGTCTTAAAAATGAGCCATTTTTTTCTCAAAACTCTAAGTGCATCGTAAACCAAATAAAAAAATAAGATTCGCTGCATATACCGGTGGATTTTTTTTGCTTTATGCCGTATTTATCGATTATGATATAAACTTTAGTCTCGAAACTACTGTTGACTAAATTCACAATTTCGAAGTTTCCCAGCGGACCACTCATACAGTATAGTAAGCCCATATCGAACATCACCATTGTATATGAGGTCACACGGCTAATCAAATCGCAGTATATTACGTATTTGCTTGCGCTTACAAAATATTATTCACACAATTTTTTGTTAAAACAAAAAATCTATTTTTGGAAAATTAATCGAGTTTAAAAATTCTCCGATTTAATAAAATTTTTAAAAAGTTTGTTATTTCACTAAAATTCGATTTATGCTGGCAAATCTAGATTATCGTAATAATATTAGACCCAATTCGATGATCGTATATTCGGTTCATAAGTTTGCAGCACGAGTGTGATATATAGTAACGACTGGAAAAAGTAGTCGATACGTAATAAATATTAAAAAACAAATTTCAAACATATTTTAGTATAATCTAATAGCAAATTCGATGAGTTCATTATTTGGGCATTTTAACCTATTGGATAAAATTTATATACCGTAATCATAATATAAAATAATTAAAAAAAACTCATTTAAAATTGTACAATAAAAAATAGTTATGAATAGTTATTAGTTATGAATAGTTATTTTTTTAAAGTTGTGCGACTGGTAGTTAAAAATACTATAGATTTATTGTTTTAAATCACGCAAACGTGTTTAAATCTCAATAATATTATTGTTTGCGCAATTCATAGAATAAAACTGCACTGACTTTTTATGCTATAATTAAATATATTTTATTAAATTACTAGTGATTTTTGCAATAAATTCCCTTTAAAAGTGAATTGTCAATAAAAATTTTAAGAAACGGTGACTTTTTTCAACACAACACAAATTTGGTGTTTTTGACAATTAAACACAAAATTTTATATGATTTTTTTTAAAGTTCAAAAGTTATATTTAATAATGGAGTTTTATGATCAAGTTATTTGGTTTAGATTTTTAATTTAAAAGAAAAATAACCTCTATTCGGATTATAATAATGAAATTATTTTAAAAATATTTTAATATCTGAAAATTGGGCCCAAACTATAAGGACAAACAAAAGCTTATTGTAATTCATTTTTGTTGTCGAATATTTTGCAAAAGAAAAGAAAGCTAAAAATTTAAATAATTGAATATTGATTAAATTTTGCGTTTATCACATATCAAATCTCACACTAAGAAAGTGAGTCTGTAAATGCACCGAAAGGTATATTATTTGACTAGCATTTCGTGTGATTTAGAGAAAAATGAGTTCTAATCTTGAATTAAGTCAAAGATATTGCACCGAAGAAGGAATTATTAGTGCGACATTAGTGTCATCTGTGGTTGTATTACCACATCATAAACAACAAGTATCATCACTCATCATCAGTGGTATTACCAGGAGCTCAATACACAAGTATATCAAAACAACGAGTTGAATGGCGAATACTGATCAATCAAACTCACAACTAGTGGTTTCGAGCATAAGCTCTCATATTTATCCTCACAAGTTTCGCTACCGTTCAACACTAAATTATTAAAACTTTTATATAAAATAAAAGCTTGAAAAAAACTGGAGCGGAAAACAGTAATGATTAATTGAAAATCATATTTTCGGTAATTTGTATAAATTTATGGCAAAAATAGTTCGAATAACTCGCAATAATGGACGCATCGATGCAAAGAATGTTGAATGAAAACCAGAGCTAAAAATTCTTTTGAGAGTTAAGGCACACAGATTTAGAAAAAATAAACTATTTGTTGAATCAAGTGTTTGCAATCAAAAGTGCTTTCAATATAAAAAAATAAGAGCAAAATTGCTTAAAACTAGGCAAAGATTATTGATTTATTTAGTTTTAAAGAGCCAATTCAATAAAGAAAAATTTACAGATAATACGATTGCACGCCTACTGTAACAGTAAACTTATTTAGCTTTCACTTCTTCTCAATTATTGTGAAGAATAATTTTTTTTTAAAAAAAGATTCGAGTAGTCAACTCAAAACCTTAAATGAAATAAAAAAATTATAGGTAATGTTTTGATACAGTTAATGCAGTATTGATTTATTATTTATTTATTCGTTCGTTCATTCATTCATTAAGATATATATGAATGGAAATTTTTTCGAAATTTGTTTTACTAAAATAACGCCTTTGAAAACATACAGAAACTAATAAGCTTAGAGTTGTAAAATAAAAATTTAAGCGAATAAATAAATAAAACGTGACCTTTAAACTTTTAAGCTAATTTAAGCGAGAGAAAGAAAATGTTTAGTTTGTACATAAGCATCAAAATTTTTAATATTTAATGCGAATTCCCGCTAACAATTAATCTAAGCTATGATAAATAAATGTCTTAAAATTTTGTATAAACTAGTATTAAACTTGTATTTGTATGGTTCACTATAAAATTATTAAAAATTCTAGACTCGTTTCTGATGGAAAAGTGTTTGGCACTGTTTGGGAATTACTGCATCTGGATTCAAATCGGCGAACAGCAGCACAAACAAGAGAGCGGTTTAAAGTAGCGTAACAGATCCTTCTCACAAATAGTGTATAATTTTGCGACTCTCGCAGCAGAAAGAGATGCTAGAATTCTTTTGATAATAGAAAATAAGATGTCAAACTAGTAAAAGCATTTTTTTTATCTGGCAAGTGTTTTGGATTATTTTGCAATAAAATTGGTTTATTTTGGCTTCTGTTCCATTCAATTTGGGAACCAAATACAAATATTATCAACAATAACATAATTCTGTCTCACTCTTTGTCTATTTCGCTCTCATATTGACAATACAATTCTGTCGCACACACTCACACACAAACAGTATCACCCACTCATAGAAACACTAAAATATACAAATACAAGAGGCCAGCGGGCAGAAAAGGAAATTTGCAATTTGCTCTCTCTCTCTCTCTCTCTCTCCCCTTCTCTCCCTACGTACATCTATGTATGGGCAATATTTATTTTATTCATATTTATTGGCAATATTTTTATGCTTATAAAATTAAGTATTAATAGTTAGCTAAGGTTTAAAATGTGTAAAAAGTTGTCATGTGAAAATGTATTTTCAAAAGTTTGTACATTATATTGTAAATTTATCTTTATTACACATATAAGAATTATTCACTCTCAAGTACGACATTGTAGCAGTTTCAGTATTATGGACAACGACATGCAACTGATTTATAGCTGCTGTGCATATATGCATAATTTATACGCGCACTCATTCACAGCAGTGTCTATGCGTGTATTTATTTTTTAATGGTCAGCTTTAAATCGATATAAATTAGTTTTGCATACTATGCTTATGGATTTGGTCCAGTTTTAGCATTTCAATAAAGTTATGTTGAACCATGATATTGTAAATTGTGTGTGATTGTGCATCAATGTAGGCTTGTATTTACGTACTTAAGTCTGTGCGCATTTGTATGAATTTGACTGAATTGATGCCTGTGTGTACGTGTTTTTAAGAGTCTGTTTAAGCCTACGTCATGAGTTTACAGAGAAAGAGAGGAAGAGAGGGATAGAGGACCACAATCTGATAGTGATGTAAGCGTATGCGACACATGCTGTACAGTATATATTTGTTATATGCTCTCATGTTTTATTTGCGTTTATGCAGCAGCGGATTAAGCAAAGAGCGAATACGCATAAATAGACCATTTTCTGTGCTATTCATCAAAATAATTCATTCAACTAATTAGTTGCTACTAATTTTGAATTTATTATAAAAATGTAAGTGTACTTCAGTTTTTGAAAAGAAGAGATAAATTGCAAAGCATTCATTATAATGCTTGTTTGAAAAGAGAGATTATTACAAATTTGTTTTATAATTCATATTTAAAATACTAGTTTCGCGAAATTGTTAGTTAATGACCAGAGCCATGACTTTTTCGGCTAATCCTACTTTTTACTCAGCATTAATTAAGCGCAAACTTTATTTTCTTAATATAAAGCAAGGATTTAAATTAACACACTTCGTTAGTTATTCCCGATAAATCGGATTTTTACAACAAAAAAATAGATTCTACTTTTTTAGCTGTTTTCCGGTTCTTATTTTCAAAAATTGTAATTCAAAATCGGTGAATTTTCTAGTTTCCTAAAGCTTTATAACCATTAAAAAAATTTATTTATGACATAATTTGCTATAAATCATTGCAGGAAATTGTAGTGTTTTTATAAATTTTATTTTCCACTTTTTAACAGTTTTAAGTACAAAAAAGTCACGAATGTATCGGTTTATGCGGGAATTTAATAAAAAATTCAAAAATAAGCTTTTTCCGTTTCAAATCGGAATCTTCGCCCACTTTTTATCAGTTTTTAGTACGAAAAAGTCACGGCTCTGTTAATGGCTTATCAAAACAAAATACAGTATAGCTTTCATGGAAGATGTTATTCTTACGCTAATCACGCCGTAATTAAATACTTTCAGACTTTAAATAAAAAAGATTTAATTTATAAGCTCTGAACATTAAATCCTAATTAGATTGGCCATCAAAATTTGCAAACATCTTTAGTAATAAAAAAATCAATCGTTTTGAATTATTGGCAAAATAATAATTAATACACTATAAATCAAATCGTATCCATTATTCAGTTACTTCGAATGAATTTCGTTTTCTAAGCACTAAAGCACTCTAAAATTTTTTTGTAAGACTAATATGTAAGATTGAGTTCAGTTCTTGCAGTTCTTGAGAAAATAAGAAAAGAAGATTCAAAAAACGAGTGAATTGCGAAATGAAAATAAACTCATAAATAGTTAGCTATATATCTAAATGGTATCTCTTTTAATCTGCTGTTAAATTGTTAATTTGTCTTTTAAATTATTTTTTTAAAAAACTTTTGTTTTCATTCTTTTGTGTAAATTTATTTTACGCGGTTGTGTTTGCATTTCTTTCTTTTTCTCGACATTAGATAAAATAATATTAAAAGAGGATGATTTTTGTGCACTAAATTATTTACCCTCTCTATAGTTCTAGAATTTTTTAAAACCTATATCAATAATAGTATACTTAGAATAAAAATTTTGTAGAAGAAATTTTTTAAAGAAATGAGTTTAAATTTCTAATAAATTATATTATGCTTTTAGCGGAATTAAATATCATTTTAGATCAGTAGATAATAATTCAAAATTCGAAAAAATCTCACCTCAAGTTTTTAGAATATTTATTGTCGATAATATTTTATTTATCAATGAAACTTGTTTTCGAAATTCTATTACTTACAGAAACGATTAATTATTCCATAAAAATGTTTTAGTATTTGATTGGTTAAACTCTATACGTACTATCGAGTCAATAAGTATTCTACTCATTCATTGATATACACAGTATGCGATCTCAATATAAATAGAGATGTCTATTGAATATTTTATGATTAGTGATATATATGAAAATTTATTTTGATTATCTTTTGAATGGTAACAATAGTAACTGTTACGATATAAAATATTTTATATACTCAATCTCTAATTTAATATTAATTGATACAAATAGGAAAAACTATTTAATAAATTGTTCATCTATTATTAAATTCATTAAATAGCGTATAAAAAAGGCAATAACGCGATGCGCTGGCTTTAAATGTGTTAAGCTATAAATGTTTTAAAGGCAATATTCTTTCTTACCTTTTGTGCGCAACTACGGGTCAAATGTATAGATTTATTTTACTCGATTTGCGTTATTAACTTATGAATACGCAATTCTTATTTTTTAAATATTTATTCAAAGAGTAATTATTAGTTTTCAGTTTCTAAGCATGTTATCACCGTCTGCTAAGCATTAAAGCCTATTCATAAATGCCTTATTTAATTTAAATTATACATTCAAAAAAAAGGAAAAATAAATTTACGTAATAATAATCGACTACTAGTGGTGTAAATATAAATGATTAAAAACGCATTCGTTAGAGGGTTTGTGAAAAGAAGGAGAAACACGAACAAAAAAAACGTTTTCAAATTGTAGCTAAAAAAACTAAAAATAAAAACAAGCAACAATTATGATAGTATTAATACCATGAAGAAGTAGATGATCTGCTCGATGAACTCGGTTGTGCATCGCTTGACTGGTGAGACAATTTACTAACAAGTTTACTTGTTGTTGTTGAATGAATACCAGTGACAGTTGTAGGCGCGACTTGAATTGGTTCTGCCTTTTCATTAGACTTGTTCTGCATGCGTTGTCGACACAGATCCTATTGATGCACAAGAAAAGAGGATCAAATATACAGATAAAAGAAGATCCAACTGCCAGCAAATATTTCATCATTTTGACTCAGCAAATAATTTTCTCAATTTAATTTGTGTATTTAGCGCTCTATTTTGAAATAAGTCAATACTAAAAAATAAATGATTTTTTAGCTTCACTTTGAGCTAATCTACGAATCAAAGTGAACTCATTATGAATGTATCGCAACTTGTTTGCAGTTACACTCGCTTTCTTTTCAACGACTTTTCTCATTTTGTTCAGCACTCGCTCTCTACCATCATATTTAATTTACGGTTTCGCTTATAAATCAACAAACATGTTAAGACTTGAGGCAAAATTATATAAAATTTCGAGGTGAAATGGTTTCGAAACAAGACGATAATGACAATCATGCAAAAGAAAGAAATCGCTATTAAAAAGTTCTGTCAACAGTGTGATAGTTTGGTAAATGAGATTTTTGTGTTAAACCATTGGGTATATATTTTCTACGAGAGTAAATCTAGAAATAAAACACATTTTGTGTGCGGAATTTTTTTTAATAAATTTTTCCCCTTTTGATAATAATCACTAATATTTATTCAGAAAAAAATAAATAATTTATTCAACAGATAATAGAGTTGTTTTCCCATATTACTATTATTATCATAAAAATAGAGCGAAAGCGTAAAATTGTCTAAAGAATTTATGCAAATTATTTAAATTTTTTCGCATACAAACTAAAGGTGCGAATGGTTTGACTTTTCTCGAACCAAACCAGTATCTAAAAATTTAAACCAAATATACTTAAATAGTATACTTTGAACTAGGAATCACACTGAGCTAACCAATGGTTAAACCATTAGCATTTATGTATAAATTTTAAATATCGGAACAAATATTTATACAAACCAATAGCATATTTAATACAGACTATATTAAACTAACAGTTAATGCCTTTAAAAGTGACATTATATGTACCAGAAAGCTTATGATCAAATTAATTTATTATTGAAAAAAATAGAAAAACATGAAAGCAAAAAAAAGAGAAAGAATTGTCGTAAACCTGATAGTCTTGAGAGGCTTCAATATCAGGTCGTGACGCGAATCCGTGCAATTTTTGCCTGAATTTCTCATTTCTTTTGTAGAGGAACACAATAGCACTGCTGACAAGAGCTGCCAAAATCAATCCGCACAGCGTTAGCGTCAAATTTGTGAGTCGATGTGTCGATGCTTGTGTCAGTTGATTCGGCACTTGTTCAGCTTTTGTCACAAAATTCGGCTTTACATCCGCTTTAATCGCCTCATTCGACAGTTCATCGACTATAGCCTAAAAACAAAAGTTTTATTTATAGAGAATTTCAGTTTTAGTGCATACCGTTTAATGTAGTACTTTATTAATTATGAACAAACTAGCAGTTAAATGCAGTTAGTTTTAAACGAATGCAATAATAAAAGTGTATCAATACTACTAAATAGAGAAGTGAAACAACAAAAAATTGTTGCCACTTTACTCGTTAACGTTTTTGCGCTGTTGAGCAACATTTGTCTTATTTTATCTGCGATACCGAACATTAAATAACATCGAAACTGAAAAGAAATGGTTTCCTTAGATACGCAAAAAGCAACATACATTAAACGCCAAATTTGAAGCAACGAAACCTATACAACACAATGAAATTGGAAGAAGTGCTGCTTATTGTTATTATTGTCTGCGTTTAACTTTATATCAGGCTTCGCATCAAACAAAAAATAATGCCTACATAAATATAATAAAAACTAATTTTTTTCACTGAAAAATGTTTGGTGCACTTCTTCTTTTCAATAAAGTGGTTATGATAATATAATTGAAAACTTTTTTAATTTAAAAATTTTTGAAATAATTTTTAAATCAATTATTTATGGTGCGCTTTAATATACAAATTAATTAAATAAAAAATATTTTAATAAAATCATTGCTATATGTTCTCTGTAATTAAATTCGAATGATAAAATAGCTGGGGATATTAGAATTGCTGTTTTTTTGAGTGAACCAGACCTCACACATAATTATGGAGAATATAAATCAACTTTATAATACAGTAAATATCGTCAATTAATAATAGTAACTTCATATAAATGAATGACAGACTATATAGTAAAGGAAGAACAAACACAACCGCTGTTGAGTTCAACGAGAGGCTCAGTGCGGCTTAAAGCTGCCCGTTATAGTCTTATCAAGTAAATTTCTATCTTTTTTGTCTCATACTCTTCACCCATACCTCTCGCCATTTAATATTTTGCCCCATATCCTGCCACAAATTTCATTACAGTATCTAAATTTATCTTTTCTCAAAAATTAGTGGTTTAAAAAATTTGCCTTATCACTGATTAGATTCAAATAAAGGAAGCGTTTGGAGATGCAGTTGCCATAGACTCTATATTAACTACATAGTGATAAACCATAGCACCACTACTTTTATTTTTCGCTCTCTAAATTTTTAAATGATTTGCAGGTTTTTTATTTTTACCGAAAATTAAAAAATATTATGGTATTTACATTTATATCGTTAGAGGTTATCTTTAAATCTCTCTAAATTGTTTATATTAAAAGATATAAATTTGGCTATTATTTCCGATATCCAAGAATCTCTTATCTACAACTTTTGTATTTATTGTATCTAAATCCTACCGTTTGCCCACTTCTTTAACACGTCTCGTATGCAAACTCAATCATAATTAAGTATTATGATTCTCCGTTTATATGGCGATACTGGCTTTTTTGAGTGGTCATTACAGCGGTCTGTTAAATATAAAACCATAAACATACAAGATTTTATTGCTAAGTAAATCAATTTATAAAATTGTGGACTTAAACATAGGCAAATATATGTGATTCTAGTTTTATGGTGTCAGTTCATGACTAAGGGACGGATTTTACGTTTAGAAGAAAAAATTAATTTTCGGTCGGTTATCGGTTAAAAAAACATCTAAATTTAGATTAAATTTTCGGACTACAATTTTGCGAAAGAAAAGAATTATAATAAATTTGAAATGTAGGCTAATTGTTAAATGTCGGAAAATTTTGTTATGATCCAAAGATTTTTCGAGCTCAAAATTTCGGTTAAGCTGCAATTATTAGTTGAGTTTAAATAATCTTTTTAAAGCTTAAAAATCGGATCTGAAATTTTAACTTTGCTACCGAGATTCGATGAAATAAAATTTTTTTGTTTAAATTTGTTTTAAGCTTCTCCCTTAAACATATAATTCTGAAAATGTATGGGTTTGGTTTCCATTCGTATTTTATTTATTTTAAACTTGAAAAATAAAATTGTATCAAATAAATATATATAATTATAGTAGAAAACAATTTAGTTCTGTGAATTTCGATTGTCGACTTTAAAACATTTCCCATTAAAACCGAAAAATCTGTGCCTTAATCACAACTTTTCAGTTTGAAAGTTATGTTACTTAGTACTCATTGATAATATAAAATAAAAATATGATATTTTCATCGACTGTATAATATAGCTTTTCGGAGAATGGTTCGTACAAAGACATGCATTAAAGGTAAAAAAAGAAAAACAATGCGAAGTTGTCATTGATTTTTAAAAAGCGACTCATCAAAGCAAAGTAAGATTATTCCGCAACAGCTATGAATGGATAACTCTGCAAATGCATGGAAAGCTCTTATTGGAAAACGGAAGCAAATATTCGAATAATGGTAAGCTTATATGCCATGGTTTCCTAATTGGCGGAGAAAAGCTTAAAAAGAAAAGGTGCATCAAAGAAATAAAACGCAGTGCAGTTCTATCTCTCGCTCATTCATGTGATGTTAGCGCGGATTAGTTTACAAATTTCCAATTTTGTCAGAGACTCGATAGGACTGAGTTCAGATTTCAAGCTATTAGAGAAATAGATACTAACCATTAAAACCTATAGTCAATTATTTTACATAATACATCGCATAACTAACCATTACATTAATAACAACAACAGTATAAGACTTTATAATATATATCAACAGTGATGTCTTTATCTATAGTGTGATGAAGAATATGTTGAATATTCATAATTAAACAAATAAATTCAGACAGCTGTGCGTATGTGGTTCTGGTGTGCTGTGCTGTGCTGTTAGCAAAAGCAAAACCTTAACATCACTAATACGCAAACTGAAGATAATATCTGTATAAAATGCAACATTAGAAGAAAACTTTTTAATTAAAGCATTTGCCGCACCACAGAGTTAAGCAACAAAAGAACGCGACATATGAGGAAATGAAAGCTGAGTTGAGGTTTTTGCAAATCATCGTTAAAAATGAAAGCGCACATCCTTTTGATATACGCTAACAACGCGTACAACGCGAACGCTAACCATCTCTATATTAAAATTTATATCAAACTAACTTAGTTTCGTACTGATATGTCCGATTTACAATAAGCGCTATTTTTAAATTAATATTACTGCAAAAATATCCAAACAAATTAATAACTAAAAAACGTAATTTTTATTGATATTTATCAACAAACTTTTTAATTCACACTTATTCTCTATAAACGATAATTAAAATGAAATACTGTTCGTGAAATAATTAAATTAAGGGTACTATAATTTTTATGATGTATTTAAATTTTTTAATATTAATTTACAACCCATTAAAATTTCTTTTACTTAAATTATGTCAACGAAGTTATTTTTATTTATTCAGTAAAAATTCAATTAATTAACTTTACGGGTGAAATTGTAACCTTCAAAATTTTCTAAATATTATTTTGAAAACTTTAAGTGATTGGATATAAAACGTGTAAATTGTATTTAATTTTATATTTATACTCGTTTTATATCCAAATACAATTTACACAAAGCGTTTATAGTCGGAACAAAAAAAATAATGATTTTATCTTAATGGTCTTTTTTTGGTTATTTATAAATTTGATACCTTTTAAACTATGCATTGCA